>WSTX01000033.1:0-31273 GCA_019633405.1 Tulasnella sp. 408 | reverse complement strand
TCATGAATCTACTGTTCAGTCTTCTTTCTTCTCATCGTCGCCCTTGTCATCGTCGCCCTTTTCCTTCGTCTCGGGTTTCTCCTGCTCTTCCTTTTCCTTCTTCTCAGCCTTCTCTTGGTCCTCCTTTTCCTTCTTCTCGGCTTTCTCTTTCTCTTCCTTTTCCTTCTTCTCTTCCTCCTCTTCCCGCTTCTCTTCCTCCTCCTTCTCCTTCCTCATCCTCTCTCGCTCCTCCTCCACCTCTTCCATCCACTTCACAACACCATCGACAGCCTCGTAGGGCCGAGTCTTGACGGTCAACAGATAGCCTTGCAGCTCAGCAACGGTGAACTTGTTCTGGGGAACAAGGGATGCGAACCGCTCAGCCAGCTGGTCGATCGTAGCCCGAGGAAGACGGGGTGGGTAGATGGGGGTGGTGTCGACGGCGAATTTAGGAGAAGCTGTGTCGGAAGTTGGATTGGGGTCGGTTGCAGTCGAGTCGGCTGGGAGTGTGGAAGGAGTTGGCGGGGGAGTAAGTTCGAGGTCGGAGATGCGGCGGGACTTTTTGTCAGAAGGGGTCGAGGCTTCCTCCTTTTGGGCAGGATAGAAGCGCTTGAAGAGGTTGACGATCTGATCCTGCGTGGACATCTTGTAGTGGATCTTGACATCCATGCGACCAGCTCGGAGGAGGGCAGGGTCGAGTCGATTGACGTAGTTAGTGGTTGCAAAGAGGAGACGACCTTCCTCGCTGCTAACACCGTCGATGACGTTCAATAGACCGGAGAGGGTGATGCGTGACTGGGTCTCGGCAAGGACAATCCCTTTCTCCTTTGCTTCCTTTTGCCTCTTCTTTTCCTCTCGAGAGGGGAAGGCGCAATCGATGTCCTCGATGAGGATGATGCTGTGAGCTGGGGTGGAGCCGATAAGTCGAGAGAGGCCAGCATCGTCCATGCCGTTGGCCGCCAGAGAGAGGGCGTAGATTTCCAAATCGAGTTCACCGGCGAGTGCGTGGATGGTGGAAGACTTGCCGGTTCCAGGAGGCCCGTAGAGCAGATAACCGCGCTTGTGCTGAATACCGGCGTCTGCATACCACTGCTCGCTTCGAAGGAAATCCCGTGCGTCATGAAGCAGCATTTCCTTGACTCCGGTGGGGAGAATCAAAGAGTCGAGAGGGCGACGAGCTTTGGTGGTGACCTGACACCAGGAGCCGCAATGATCTGTTCCGTGGACGACGAGGCGTGGTTTGGATTTCTTGAGATACTGGGCACGCGCATGGGAGATGAGGTTGTCGAGAACCGATCTGTTTCGGGTATAGAGCCTAAATGGAGGATATGAATGAAAGTAAGTTTACTGGGGTGGGAAGAAGTGGAAGTGCGGTAGACTTACGTCAGGACCAACTGGCCACCATCCTCGTGTCCGAGACCGTGAGCGGCGCCTTCTGGCTTTGTGCGAGTAACTTGGCAATAAGTTCCCTGGTATTTGAAGAGCTGGGGTTGATCGTAGCTTGGGGTATACTCGGCGTAACCTTCGTCCTCGTTGCTGTTGTTGGAGGCGCTGTTTACACCCCAGGTGCGAGATGTGGTCCTGGCCGTGACGCGGAACTCCCTGGTGGATGACCAGATTTTCTCGTCATTGAGATACGAGAAGAACCATTCGTATGCAGGGTCCGAGGAGTCGAATATGGCGGTCAAGACGAAGCCTGAGAGTGAAGAGAATTCATGTCAGTGAGGGGACTGGGACTGGGCACGAGGAGATGGTGAGGGATACTGACCTCCAGTAAATTTGTCCATGAGGAATTGCCAGAGACGACGACCAGTCTCGAGGACGGTGCCGAAGAAGAAAAAGTTGAGGGAGCTCTGGAGGTAGCTGTTTGAGAGGACGGGTTCCATGGTCTTGACGAGGTTGGGGATGGCGGTAGCGATGGTGGGGAGGACATCTTGGTCTGTGGCATTGGTGGTGTAGTTGTGGGTTGCGTCCTGCAAGTCGAGGACGTTTGTCGCGTTATGCTGGATGGCGAGAACGTTGGTGGCGTTTGAAGCCATAGGAGGCGGATGAGATGGGGATGGATGGGAGAGGACCCGGGAGTGGATCTTTATAGGATGGATGTTTGGCCAACCCAAGAGTCAAAACAAGGGAGCACGCAGCGTGGCTTCCTAATGACTCGGGGGGTGTGCGTCTACCAAATGCGGTAAATTCGCTGCGATGACATCAACGGCACCGACTACGAGGAGGCAGTGCTCGTCACGGTCCCGCGCCAATTGTTGGGAGGACTACGAGGCGCCTGTGAGCACAGCCTCGAGGTCTGCGACTAGCGAGTCGGACGGGTCAGCGGGGATACGCCCGTGTCGCCGCGTGGGATCCCTTTTTCAGTTTCCTTTCGCTCCAATATGACGGATACGCTCAAACTGGCTCTCCTCGTCTGCGACACCCCAATCCTTCCAGTCAGAGAGAAATACGGCACCTACAACGAAATATTCCACCAATGGCTCGCAAACTCTTTGCAAGCAATGGCCTCCAGCCGCTCCTTCACTCTCGACCCTTACGACGTCGTCCAGGGTCAATATCCACCAGACGACAAGATTCACGGAGACGATCCTTACCATGGCATCATCATCACCGGTAGTGGTCAGTACTCCCTCGGTCTTCGTGTCTACCGAACAACTCACACCCACTTCCATCCAGCCGCCAATGCTTATGAAACCCTCCCGTGGATAGAAGTACTCGTCACATTTGTCGCGAACCTCTTGTCAAATGCTCCCAGCATCAAACTTATCGGAATATGTTTCGGTCACCAGATCATCGCCCGCGCAGTAGGAGAACAAGTCGTCCGCAACGAGCTTGGCTGGGAGGCTGGCACTACTGAAATACAACTCACAGACGAGGGTAAACGCGTGTTCGGCCTCGATGCCGGTGTCATGGTCGGTAGACTTATCCCCTCTTCCACCAACACATCCTGACCTCCTTCCTCAAGGACATCATCGAAATGCACAGGGATCACGTCCCAACCGTCCCTGCAGAGTTTACTCTTCTTGGCTCCACAGACGTATCCCTCAACCAAGGCATGGTCAAGCGATACACCACGTCCACAGAAAAGTGGAGTGACGGAGCAATCCACGTCCTCACAGTTCAAGGCCATCCGGAGTTCTGTCCCGATATCGTCAACTGGGTCGTAGATGCCCGCGAGAAGTCAGGGGTTATGGACGCCGAAACCGTCAGGAAAGCTCGAGAAAGGGCCAATAAACGCGACGACGGCGTTGGCCCAATTGGAAAAGCCGTCTTTGCAGCTCTTGGCATAACCAATTGAACGTGCAACAGGATGCACCGTACGCTTTTAGATTAGTAGTACATTGCAGGAATCCGAGATGTATACATATCCTCACAGAGGTCATGCCGTGCCCACCGAACCCTTGAGCATCTTAAAGTGCTCCAACCCACATGCACCTTTTTCTTCCCCTCCCGGAACGATTACTCTATATTTCTTTGCTTCTTTGCACCCTGTTATACCACAAACCGTAGGCCCCGGGCGAATGGCAGGAGGGCTGGGCGGAAGCGATGCCGTCAGTTGCTCGAGTATCGTTGCTGGGATGCTCAACGAGAACGTCAGCTCTTTCTTCTCGGGTGCTGCTGCTGGTCCTCGAGTCACTGTGGATTCGGGTCCGGCAGCCTCCGACCCGGTTGGGACAGAGCCTTCGGCCGCTACTTGCGCTTGTTTCTCCTCGGGACTGGGTTTCTTTCCGCCTTCCTCGCTCGGGCCAGTCATCTCAACGTCCACATCCTTCGTCGCAACTGCCGCAGCCGCCGCTTCGCTCTCCCCGGTCGACGGTTTGATCTCTTCGATCAACGATGTCTTGGATCCTAAGTCACGGCTACTTGATACCCAACGCATCATCGTCGGCTCAGGGGGAGGAGGTATATCCTCCTCTTCTTCCTCGCCGTTTTCGTCTCCATCCGGCGAAGTCGATCGCGTATCCCCCCCTCCGCTCCCTCTCACGGGCGTCGCGTAACCCGCAGGAGTGCCCGGCGCTGCGGTGTTGAGACCCGATTGATTGCGACGAGCCCGCGGTCGTGGTGCTTGTTTGTTGAGCAGGCGATCCACGGCCCCTTCCTATCAGAATCGCATCAGCGTTGGTAGGATGGGCCAAAGTTACAAGACGAAGTGTGACAACCTTTTCCGCTTGAGTTTTTTGGACCAGCTGCTGTTTCCTTCTCTTAGCAGCCTCTCGCCGCTTTGCGGCCAACTCTTCTTCCGTCTTTTCTGGGCCTTTCCTCCTGCTGGCTTCGATTTGATCTGCAAGACAAACTGTTGAGATGCAAGCCCTCCATACTCCTTGGGGGTAGATATCCAACGAACCCAATGATATAAGCGGAGTACTGCTGGTGCTGAGACCGGCCAGGGCAGCCTGACGAGCCGTCATAGGCATGCCAGGCCGAGCTCCTCCCATAGATGTCGAAGACGGACCGAGCTCGTCATCGGACTCGGATTCGGATCCACCTGATTCATCAACTTCTTCTTCTTCTCCTTCCTCGTCATTTTCGTCTACCAATTCATCCTCGTCTTCGTCTTCGTCAAGTATAGGTTTGGCTTTTCATTTGCAAAAACGACAAAAAGTGTTGTTCAGAACCGATTGCGTGTGAACCTGGCTGGACAACCTCACCTGGCGACGGGACTTTACTCGCTTTGCCAAGTCTAAGTCGTACCTTGCGAGGAGCTGGCTTAAAAGGACCCACGTCAGAGGGGGTCTCAGAGGGAGTACCGGAGACGGAGCCAGAGGCCGAATTTTCTGCTCCGGTTGGTTGCATTTCAGCGTCCGCATCCGGTGTAGAACGGGATGATGGTTCCGGTTCATCTGCGGGTGTGTCATCGCCTGTAACAATGTAGTCATGTTAGTGAGGTGCTCAAGAGCTGCCACGTAAGGCCGGCGTACGGGCAATGCTGGCGATGGATCGTCCTGTAGAGGACCGAGTTGCTCTCTTTCTCGGAGCTGTTGTGACCAGGGAACAACGGTCAGACGGTTGCAAGGTCAGGAAAACTAGGCAGACACTTGCGCATGATGGGCTCATCGTCGTCCGAATCATTGCCACCTTCATCATAGTTGACAACTTTTGCCGCAGCTCTTGCTCTAGCTTTCCTTAAAACTCTTGAAGACATGGTCTGAGTATGGCGTTGGGATGTGGTGTCTGTTGAAGCGTCGTGGGTACCGTCGTGGGTGACGTCGGATGATGATCGTCTAGAAGAAGTTGCAGAGACCATTTATATTTATTTGTGGCGTCGAAATATTTGAGAGGATTAGGACCCTGAGCCTTTCTGAACAATATTCGCTGCCGAATTTTAAATTTGCCGGTCCTCTTTGTTTGGTCGCCGGGACACTGCCCAAACAGACATCCCACGTCGCTCGCTGCCCTTCAACCACCACCACCACCGCCGCCATGTCGTCAGCAAGCAGAGCACCGTATCAGAGACTCGCCACTCGCTCTCCTTCTCCCCCCTCTTCTCTCCCCGTCCCATCATCCGCAAACGATGAAGAGATCGATTTGGATGAGCTCACCCGTAACGATCCACGGTTCAACCCTCCCCCACCTCCGTGGTGGCAACGGGCCCTCCTCATTATTTTCGTCATCTTCCTTCACTGGGTGGCGTGGAAGCTCATTCCAGTCGGTGACAAACCCGTCGAGTATCCAGACGACTCGTGAGCATCATATCCAAGAATATCTTTCCGATTTCTTGACCCGTTTTTGCTTCTCTTCTAGGTATCTCTGGACAGCTCCGGGACCCGAAACACAATGAGAGCGGACTACGGGGTGCCTTTGGTGGGGAATCCAATCCTGTCTGTCTCTTTCAAGTCGATTGACGGGCTCCTTCGAACCTCGCCGTTGCATTTTGTAGCCGCTCTTTCCTGCTTCCACTCCTAGATATTACACGCTGTCTTACGATGCTAATTAAATGGACATCCTCTTTTCTTCTGACTCCATGGCATAAATCCGTCCAAGGCGCGTCGAGTCCTCTTCGGACACTTGTCAGCTCACCAGCTGCGTTCTGCTACTGGGTCGGCCGTATATACGTGCTAACCGGCCGCCGAAAGCCTGGCTGAAGTCAGCCCCTGATGTTGTCAACATTATAAACGACTTACCCCCTTCCCCAGGCGTCCCCAGTCTCTCGCCGGGGCTAAAACCAATGTCCAGTAACAGCTGGTCGAAACCTTCAGGTCGCAACTTCAGCGCCGCGTACGATTCTTTCAGTTTCTATCCGAATTCCAACATGTCAGGCGACAATCTCTTCACGAATCAAAAATGCGGACCCTACAGACTACTCACTGGATCCATTCGCTTGGCCTTTGCATAGCCATCCCATGCTTGCGGCTCGAGGACAAACGTACCCCCTGGTCTCAGTGAATTCCACACTCGACGAAAAAACCGAATAAGCCCATCGTCGCCGCCATTCAGATGAATCCATTTCGAAATTGAAAACCTATCAGATCACTGTGTCTTTCAGTTTGACTGCAGGATAACCTCGAGTCATCGACCACACGTACGCAAGTATCACGTCATATCCACCTTTATCCTCAGGAATACCGTCTTCAGCCCAGTTTGCTGCACGGAATATGACGTTATGTGGGAATCGAGTTTGCGGCGTTGCTTCAGCTGATAGCAAAGGTAGGGGCCCGAATGATTGGACAAGTGATAGAGGAAAGTACGAATCGCTACCGTTGCATACATTTAACGGCATCTCGTTTTGCCATGGTACGGCTAAAAGACCTGTGGAGGTCGAAGCCTGCTGAGGCAACTCCGAGGGCAGTGGTCCATACGCGTATGGGAAAGAAGCGGGGTAGTGGTCTGCCTGAAATGAACGAGTTCCAAGGCTAGTATCGCTATGCAAACGGGACCGATCCAGCGATGGACCATGCACGCTCCAGGCGGTCCTCCGTCTTTTCCAAGCGCTTGCAACCAGCTCAGGATCAATGTCAACACCGGTAACACGCTTTGCGGCCCATCCTTGAGCTAGGGGTTAGAAGTATCAACAGTCCGACATAGCCGAAAGCTCTGTCAGTTGAGCTCACCGATTTCGATGCTGACCAAGCCTTCGTTGCACCCAATGTCTAAAACGTCTTTGTTGTTAAAAAAAGATTGGGGGAAGAGCGAAAGTCTAGGGTCGCGAATAGCAGGTCGTTTCTGGTAGTAGCCCTGATAGTTGCCGAAAATGGGTTGCGCCATATTTTGGTCGTTGATCGAGGTACGGCTTTGAGGGAATTAACGCCGTTTCTACCGAGCTCCGATCTCCAACTCGGACTTTGCGCTATGCCTGCCTCGCTGCCTGCTGTCGACCTAGCCCTCCTGAAACAATTCCAGTTTGAAAAAATACTGGACAGCGGTGAGTGCAAAAGATATCATGGACAGCATAGGGCGTAATGGGCCGGTGCTATTTGTCATAGACCCAGTCATACATCGGATCGTGCTGCTAGGAACACTTCCAACTGGTAATAATGATGGCCATAATAATCGCTCTCCTGCCATCATTTCTTTGCACAAGACTCACTTCTCAACCGAGTCGTCTTTTCCCGTCATGGAAGCTATCAGTGATTTCAGGCTAATCGAGCAAAACGATATCGTGAGTGGATTGTGTTCCAAGTTGTCGGTCTTGATTTGGCGCTCAATATTTAACTAGTATAGCGAAGGAATGGCGTGGTCCTTCTCGCCATCGACAGACCATGACCCGGATATAAAGATATCCATCATCGCGAACGCGACACCGCTCCACATCGCAAAGAAAACCAGGCAGAAGCAGTTTCTTATTCGCGAAACCCCAGAAATATACGGAAGCATTGTTTTGCCGTATATAACGGCGATCCCTCCAGAAAGGACTCAATGGTATTTGACTCGTGGCTTGTTCGCTGTGGGCCGGCGCTTACTCCTTCCAAGGGTGCTTAACATCCTGTCGCACAAGACCGAGTTCGAAAAGATACTATATGAAGATCCCTCGCCCACTGACGGATTCATTGTGCTGCCTGATTTTAAGTGGGATTGCACTACCATCAGCCAATTGTATCTCGTTGCCCTGGTCCATGCTTCAGACGTCAAATCTCTAAGGGACTTGAGGAAGTGCCACATTAACCTGCTCAAGTCAATACGCCGCGAAGTTGCTCGCGTGTCGATGGAGAAATGGGGTGTTGGGCAAGATTCACTTCGCTTGTTCGTTCACTATCAGCCCAGTTACTGTAAGCGGAGAGAGGGAAATTCGTGCTTTCATATCGTTCATTCTCTCCCCATTAGACCATCTCCACATCCATGCAGTTGCTCTCGAAATGGAGGGCTGGAAAGGTATGAGTGTCGCTCATGCCCACCTACTGGACGATGTAATATCCCTCGTGAGTATCTTAGTCAACTTGGACACAGAACAGCGTTAACAACCTTTCAGCTCGAGACCGAAGCTGAAGGCGTATTCGAGCGTATGACATTGACGTACGCGATTACGGAGCTTCACCCTTTATGGGATACCCTTCGTCGCGCGCAGGCGACCTTCTGATCGGTGTAGACCAACCCGATAATTACCTATAACCCGACAACACTAGAAAGTAGAGCATGGATAGATGGTAAACATTTGAAACAGAAACGTAACCAATAATCAATTAACACAATGGAATACATGTGAACCCGTAAGAAGATGGACTATATTCCTCTCCGAGCGTCCTTCGAGCTATGAATCTAAGGGTATCGGTCATCCGCGTTAGGCTGGTGATTGTCCTGGAGTAGAGTGCGGCGGCTCTGGGGTGCAGGAGAACGAAACAGAAGATTCGTCCATGGATCTATCCGGGTCCAACGAGTCTGCACTTATCACGCTGCATGTCGACAGATTTGAGGGCACCCTTCTCAGAGATGGACCGCTGCCGAATCTACGGTGATTAAGATGGTTGTTTCTGGGACCTTGCTGCTTGGGAGCGTTCTGGCTCTCAAGGTTCTCGAAAGTCTTGACAAGGTCCTTGACTGAACCTCCAGAGCTTCGGCGAGGTTGTGTGGTTCGGGGTACCGAAGGCTTTGGTGGAACGGGATGAAGAGCAACAAGCTCCTTTGGATGGGGAATCCGGGGGCTGGGTCGAGGGGGCGTTGGCTCAATATGATTAAGGTCTTCTTTCGACTTTGACATTGGGATTATTACTTGAGCGACTGACATCGGTGAGGCAGACCGGTTTAGGGTATGTGACGTATTTGGAACGATTCCTTGAGCGACAGGCATCGGTGAGGCAGACCGGTTTAGAGCACGCGAGGTGTTTGGCACTGCATCCGTCTGAATCTTGGGTGTGGCAACCATTTCGGAGTGACTAAAAGAGGAGCGCGTGGGGATGGGGTTTGGTGGTGGGGAGGGGACGCGAGGTTTGCCTCGTTTTTGGGCTGGGGTGGGAGTGGGTGCAGTCTTGGAGTTGCCACGAAGGATACCTCGCAGTCCAAGGAATCCTAGAACACGACTAGCTGTTGAAGGAGTAGCCTGTACGGGTAAGGTGCCTGGGCTGGTGGGACAAGCAGGAGTCGGTGGTAGGGATGCCTCGATCTCATTTGATCCCATGGCGGAGGCGGACGGTCGACGAATCCTCGTCAACGGGACGGGAATCCGGCTGGGAGGCGGGCCCCGAGCATTCTCCTCTTGTGATAGGCCATCACTAGGAACTGACGGTTCAGCAGGGCGAGCAGGGGTGCCGTCGCCCGACACGCGTCGACCTTGTTCCTCCGAGGATAAACCCGCCATAGCGGAAGCCTCCTCGTATAGATGCACATAACGGGGTGCCAAAAGAGAGGTCGAAAGAGGGATGATTGGAGAAATTGAACGTTGAGAAGGAAGGGGATGTCCGGACCCCGACGGTGCACCAAGCTCGCTTACAAATGAACCGACTGGCGTCGTTTGACGACTTTGCAGGGGAGTAAAAGGGATGACCAGGGGGGAACCCGGAACAACGATCGAACCCGCCGGTTGTTTACTATGCCGAACTTGAAGGGCGATGCAACGCCGACGGATTTTGTCACTTCATTCGGTGGGTCAGTATACAAAGCTGTGAAGACGCGATAGTATTCAGCCCACCTATCCCATTCGCCCTCCTCATCCCATTCGTCGTCGTCACCTACAAGTCGATTCTGGTCTATGAACGTTTTGACCACCGTGTCCACGTCCACTTCCCCGACATCGACTTGTTTCTCTTGAAGGCCAAAGCGTTGGGCAATCCTTCGCCGTTCGCTAAGGAGACATTTCTCCAGAGCTTTCCAGTCCATCTTTGTCCATGGCCTCCCTGCCTCCCTTTGACTGGCTGCTTCGTCAACAGATGGCCGCGATGAGGCAGGATTGATCACAATTTCGGGGATGGACGGTGCTCGATGCAGGGGTGTGTTAAAACGCAACTGCGAGGCGCTATTTAACGTTTGCGTGTCTCTCTGACCCGAAGAACTTGAAATAGAGCGCGGAGGAGTGGCCAATACTTCGGCCTCGGCCAATTGTAACATGTGTTGGGGGATAGGGCTTGCACTCGACCCGGTTTGCCTGTTGACTAACAGGTTCATGAACGAGGTTTGGTTCCGGGCTGGAGCTGGAGGGGTTGACAGATTGACGCTGGCCGTGGAGCTACGTCGTCGGCGTAGCTTCAACTTTGCTTGCTCTTCGCTATATTGATGCCACTATGGAACATATTTAAAGAGGGCAGTAGCAAGAAAAACTTTCGGACTTACATGCTTGAGGATGGCTGCGGCTCGGGCAGCGGCCATGGGTTCCTTGCTTGTGATCTCCACCACGGGGGGCCCTTCGTCATCAGAAGACTCTGTTTCAGTGTCTTGGTCGCCCATCTCAGATTGTACGGAGACTGCAAGCTGTTTTAGCTCTGGGGAAGGGAGGAGTTCTTCTTGCTTCCCAACCGAGTCGGCAGGGCGCCCTGACTGCGCAAAGTTGGAGAAGGAAGGTTCGACTGGTGCGAGGTCGAACAGCGGTATCAAACCGTCATCAGAGCTTGGCGATTCTGCAAATAACTTGAAGTTTTGGTGTGGAAGTGACCTTGCCGGTTCGCCTACTGATGATAATGAGGTGCGCCCGGGAGTAAGGGCCTTAAGACGTCCCTCAGTAAGATACGTATCGTCATCGCTCAGTCCTTCGGTGAGATCGCGTTCAATACGAAGGGAGTTTTCGAGTTCCTCTTCGTCGGTTTCATCTTCCATTTGAATGTCCTCGTCGCCTTTACCATGAGGGGTCACATGTTTTATGGGAGGTCCGCCGTCACCCTCTTCTTGGTCCAGGTCATCATGCTCCGGCTTGCCGGCAGGTTGAAGGTTGGTTAGAGATTTAGCGGAAGAGCTGCGGGCCGCAAGCTCCAGCTGTTCTCTGGCACCGTCTTGCCGGTTTGTGGTTTCCCCTATTTCTTCTTCCACTGCTTGGACTAGTCGCGCTGGATACAGCGCACCTAACTTGGGGTGTAAGCCTCGACTTGGTCCTACGCCTTTCTCTGGAGAGAGACTCCCCAACTTTTGGCCAGTAAACCGAGGAGAAGGATATGGGGAGGTGGTAAGAGCTCGGCGATGTGATCCGGAAGGTGTCATGGGAGCAATGCGAGAGGTGGAGGGACGAGCGGGCTGCTTGGAGCCATTGGCTCTTGCAGGTGTCGACTGCAGCAACTGGCGGAAGATGGCTCGAGTGGTGATCTGGTCCGGTACCTCTGCAAGGTTTTCAGAGTCATCAGGTAAAAGGTTGCTCATGGATTTTGCCGGAGTGAGATTAACCGCTGGGGTTTCCTCCCTCTGAGACACATTGCTGCTCCTTCGCCTGCGCGGTGGTGGCGACTCGAGACGGACGGGCACTGTGAATTCGGACACATCCTCGTCCGACTCGATTTCCATTCCGACAAAGGATGAATCGGCATCCGGGTGGGCCGAAAGGAAGCTGTCCTCAGCTTCAGGGCGTACGTCCTGTCTCTCGTCAGAAGAAGGCAGGTTGAAGGATTCTTCATCGTTGCTGTTCGCTGTTCGGTCTCCGTCGATCCCGTGGCGAGGCTCCTGACCTTCCCATCCAACATGAGCATCCTCTTCTTCCTTCTTAATGTATCCGATTCCAACATTCGCGGGGGAAGGCTTCCACGGTACTGGAACCCATTGATCGTTGCCTACTAGCAACAGGGGATCCTCTCCCTCACTCTCGGCTTCGGGCGCTCCCTCGAGAAGCGGTAGAGCTGGCACGCTCTTGCGACGGGACTTTTGGCTAGCGGCCTTCTTGCGAGTCTTCCTTTCCGTCTTTGGAACTTTGGGCGCCCTGGCTTTCTGACCTGGCGTGGCTGTTGCTTCGGATCCATTGGCCTGCTTTTTGGGGGCGCGCCGCTTCGGACCAGGTTTCGAAGAGGATGGCTCGGATTTCGCAGGTGCTCCTTGATGAAGGCTCAAGTCTTCTTCCGTTTCGCTCTCCTCGTGGACGGGGGTTGTTTTCCGTTGTTTTCGAGCCTTGGGGTTGGGGGAATCAAGGATGGCGGGCCGCGAATCGATTCCACTTGAGATTCCCGTTTGTCGAGATCGCTTTCGTGAGGACAGAGACTACCAAAGGCGTCTTAACGTGAGGAAGGGTCCCAAGCAAGGTTCGATGCCCTGTTAATCCTGGTGGGCAACTCACCGATTCAGACTGAGCCATTTCAAGATGATTAGAGCTATCTTCACGAGAGTAGTTGAGAGAAGAGACTATATACGATTCGAGATAAGATTTACTGGCGTCGATGCTGGTGCTTATTGCTTCCTGCGTCGCGTGGCGCGGAGGGGATTCCAATTGTGACGGGTGAAAATGGGAGGCAGTGGTAGGGATGGTATCACCCAGTGAGCGGTCGTAAGAATCCTTGGGGTTGAGAGGACTCAGTGCTCTGGACTTGAGAATGGCTTCCCGAGGGGATTGGATATGGGTCTTGGGGGACAAAGCTGAGTGGTGGATGGGGACGTTTTCCATTAAGAGAGAGCTGGAGAGCTCTCGAGGAGGTATCAGGGAGTATCCAAGAGTAGAGAGTCTCGCCTAGATTGGTGACGTTGGGTGGTGGTATTGGTGCGGTCGACGCTGGGGGGACTTGAGGGAGGTGATCGCGGGTGTTGTTCGAGTTGGGGCGCGGCAAGCAAAGCAAAACTCGCGTCGAATAACACGATCCCGTGACTGGTATTTTGCATGAGGCATTGCACGACAAGAAAAACAACACGATGATGACTAAAAGTACTGGCACTGGTATAATCGTCTCAGAAAAATCGTCAAAAAGAAACTAGAATTATGTCGTCTGGGGTGTTCGTTCAAACAGTTACTATCATTCCATCGTTCCAGCAGAAAATAAGGTGTTGACGCTCCCCGCCCTGGAGTGGTTGCTGCCATCATCTCCTACATCCATGCTCATCCGTCCACGTCCACCTCCGCTAGCGCTCTTTTGGCTGCTCTTTTTCCGATAGCCTTCGCTCAAACGCCCTCCGTTCAGTTCCGTAAAGGTGCTAGCACTCTTTCCTTTGGCATACTCGGCAGTCATGGTTTTCTCCTTGGCGTCTAGCGCAGCGATTGACGTTTCTGCTTCAGCGCGTTCAAGCGCCTCAGTCGTCAGAGGCGCTGCAGGAACTTGAGGAACAGCCTCGGACGACCTCAGGCGAGTGAAGAAAGGCACTCGGCCGCTCGGAGGTGGCGTTGGCGCCTCTGGTGGGGTTGGAATAGGGCTCGGGCTCGATGCCGACTTGACTAAAGGGGGAGTAGCGACGGAAGGATTTTCGATGCCCATAAGCTTCATGGTCGCTAGCATGCGTTCCCGCTCTCGGCGGTCATTCTCGTCTTCAATCGTTTCCACTTTCCGTGCGGAAACTGTGGGTGATGAGATGCTTGGGGCCCCCTGTCCTGTGATGCTAGTGCCCGCCCTCAGGGTCAGAGGACGTAACCTGTCCGTCTTGACCTCAGCAGGCGAGCCACTGGTTCCACCACCAAACAGATTCGTGAACCCTTTCCAATCCATCGAGAGAGTCCGACGGGTGCGCTTGTCTGCAGATGACTCTATAGAACCGCTCGGGGCAGAGGAGTTGGCAACAGGTGAAGGGGAAGTGGCGGGTGCTGAGGATGTGATCGTCATGGCTGAAGACGTCGCGGGAACAGTGGACTCGGATGTGGCGCGATTCATTGCAGGAGGTGTGGCAACAAGCGGTTTGGTGGATCGCTCTTCCGGTACAGTCTTTGAAGGGAAGAAGGATGATTTCGGCCGAGGTTTCGATACAGGTGTAGGCTTTTCAGCGGGCGGAGGATCTTTAGGCTTGTCCTTCTTGCTTGCATCGTAGTCCACAGCAAGAACATGCTCGAACCCTTCCTGAGATATAATCCTGTCTATGATCTTGGATGCGTAGAGAGAGAGCGCCTTGTTGGCATCCTTGAGTGCCTTGACCTCTGAGCGTAAAGCTGCCATAACGCGTTAGACGATAGGCTAGATAGATCTGATATAGATTACTCTACCTTTAACCTCTTCGTAGTCGACCGCTGGGGCTGAGCGATTGGTTTGTGCGGGGGATTCCTTTTGGCCTTCCAGAATATCCTTGTTCTCTGCCCTTCCAAGTTCAGCTGCCAAGTCTAGGCCAGGACCCGCAACAGGCAAGTCCGCAAGAGACTCCCCACGGGTTATAGGGGAGCTTGTTCGAGGGCCGCCACGTCTTGAGCGCTTTGAGTGTCGGGAGGCTGGAGACTCGTCTCGGCGAAGAGCTGCAGCTGGGCCGTGCGTTTCGTCGTGCTCCAAGACAACATCCAAAGTTGGGCGCGCGTGCGTAGTACGGGGTCGTCCCTCCCGTTCCAAAAGTTTCTCGTCAACAGCTGGCGGAGCATCTTCGTCATCATCGTCATCGCGATTTGCTGCACCAACAGCTGTGGTCCGAAGAATGTCGAATTGACCATTTAGTGTCCTCTCGCGCAGAAGAATGTTGTAACTCTCGTTTTCTTCTTGTAGCTCGTTATTGACACGTTTGAGATCATTGAGCTGTGTCTGAAGGAGGTGAAGGGTGTTTTGCATGGAGGTATGAGACGTAGAGAGGGTTGTCAACTCGAGTCGAAGAGCAGTCATTTCTGCGGGCTCAGATTCGTCTCCTTCTGTGGCATTGGCCTCCTGATTTTGAGGCGGTTGGGAAGGTGAATCGGCGGTTAAGCTCTCGTCCTGCTCGTCTAACTCTTTGGAGGCGATGGATGGAGAACGGCGAGGAGAAGAACGACGCCGCGCTTGAGAGAGGCTTTGAATGCGGGATTTGAGATGCTGTTCGCTATCATAAAACGTCTGCCTCTCTGCTTCAAAAGTCGCTGCCTGCAGGCGCCCAAGGAGATAAAGTAAGCCGTCTGAGGGTCGAAGGACGAGGATGCAGAGCGGACCTGCTCGTTGTACCGACGAATCGTTTCTCTCTTCTCTTTTTCGAGCTCTTTCACTTGGGTACGCAACTTTTCAATTATTTCTAACTTTGCAGCGAGTTCTTCTTCCATGCGGCTTTGCTCCGCGTAAAGTTCGACGAGGCGGGCTTCAGCCGATGCCAAGGAAGAGGTCAATGAACCATTAGATCGGTTGGCCTCGGAGATAGTTTGCTCGTGTTCTTGTATGCGGATAAGCAACTGTAGGGATGTAGTGCGTTAGCGTGATCGGAAGCCCGGAAAACGAAGAGAACGGATGGGGTGAACGACTGACCGCTTCCTTTTCTTCGGTCTCTTTTTTCAGAGCGGCCTCGAGAGACTCTTGATTTGCTTTTGGATGATCTGAAGTTGGGACGGCAGATGGCGTGGGCGAGCCACGAATTGAACCACGTCTGGCGGGCGCGCTCAGGGGTCCAGCGGCGACGCGAGGCGAGACAGCGGACCTGGCTGTGGTGCCTCCACGTACAGCGGACACTTGAGGGTTGGCAGAGGGGGAGGAAGTCGAACCTTGGGCCCCTCCTGCGCCTGTTCTTCTGGCTACTGGAGTACGCGTAGTTGTCGTCGGTGTTGCCATTGAGGGGTGATGGGTCGTGCTTGAGCTCGTTCGCTCGTTTACGTGAAAAGTACTTGACGTGGGGCGTATGCGAGTGCGTATCACGATGAGAAGTGAAGACTGAGCGGAGGATCGACCAACGCGTCGCCAGAGGTGTGTTGAAACACGGTTGGAGGAGCAGAAGGAAGATGATGGACAGAGGGAGAGCGTTGCAGGCAAGAGTGAAAGGAAACAGCCCCTGACTGCTTTCCACGTGCACCCTCGAAACGACGACCAACGACGACCCCCAGTCGCGACACCAACCAAACGACGACCCATCAACTAGTGCACAGAACGCTGCCGTCGATCACAAGCCTGCTCTACATTACCGGAACATTCCCAGTCCTTACTCTCATCCTCCAGCATTGAACTCGAGGAGATACGAGTGCGCAGATGTAGCCACATCTCTCTCACTTTTCTGCAACGCGTCCAGCTCGGCAGATCGCGCCCTCAGTTGTCGATGTCATATGCAGCCGTTCGAGGTCTCCGGATCGCGGCATCTTCACTTATCTAATCTCATTCCGTTCCTGACCGCTCATCTCATGCACCTCCACCATTCCCTCCACCACCAGCTAAAAGCATGAGCAGCGACGAAGAACGTCCCGTTGGGCTGAACCGCTTTGATGACGACGATGATGATCACTCCGACGACGAATACGACCCAGCCCACGACCACCAGAGCTCGGGTGAGGACGAGGACGAGGCCTCAGACTCTCTGGGGGTGGACCAAGACATGGAGGAAGAATCAGAGAATGATGATGACAATGACGACGAGGGACTTCAGTTGGATATCTCAGGTACTGTTGAAATGTCACCCATTTCCTCATCTCTTGTGCTTACTTCCATACCGCACACGCAGCGTTGGACCCAGCCACCGTCGTCGACGATAGAGCACGAAACACCCTCATGGGCTTGCTACGCCAGTATGGGTCTCTGATACGCCGTAGTGCAGCTGGTGCAGCTGTAGAATCGTCAGATGAGGAACAGGATCCCGCGCAAGTCCTCCGTTACTGCCGTCCGCGCTACTCCGTCATCGTCCTAACAACTTCCTTTGTTTAGGGGCTGGAGCTCTTCCAAGGGAGGATACAGAGATAGCAAAGTCCCCCTACCGGGAGGGACCGAACTTCTCCAGAGTGGGGAATTTGGTCGAATACACTCATTCACCCGCCAGAATCCACCCGCCTTCACGCCTCTCCACCAAAGAATTTACGGACAGCGCCTCCAAACTCGATTTTCAAGCCGAGAGCAAGCTTATGCGGTAGGTTTCAATCACCGATCGCCTCGTGCTTGGCTGTCACTCAGCCGTCGCTACAGGACCTCTTACCAAGTACCAATGGCACTGTCGTTGCTACTTATCGCTCCAAGGCTTACGTTGGCCAATTCTCAGCAGGTTTGCGCGCAGCTACTCAATCACTAGGTCACTTTACATCTCTGATACTTTTGTTTGAAAAGACTCTAGCTTTTACTATACCTGCTGTCAAGATTTCGACCTGCGCATTTACGACATGACGGCGCCCATCACCCCTCTCAATCTCACTACTGCATCCATGCACTCGGATCACCACACATCCATGAGACTCACCAAAACAATACATGGATTAGGCTCTGGATGGACCATCACAGATTCTCACCTCAGCCCCGACAATTCGGCGCTCTTATACTCCAGCTTGGTCAGTCACTCGGGGAACATTCAGCGGCGCAATATTGAAACTAAACTCCTTCCCCCATATCCACTCCAGGACTCGACTCTGTATATGGTCAAGACCCAGGATCCCGACGAGGAACAAATTCAACTTCACTTGGGACGTTCTACCAACAACTCGTGGTACGACTATCGAGTGGCAGTCTTTTCCTGTCGATTCAGCTCCGACGGCAGGGAGGTCATCGCAGGAGGAAGTGGAGGGTCCCTTTTCGTATACGACCTGGGCAAAATGCGTCGTACCCTAGGCATCAGCGCACATAGTGACGACATCAATAGCTGCTGCTGGGCCGATACTAGTAGCGGGAACGTCCTCGTCAGCGCTAGCGACGACACTAGTCTCAAAGTTTGGGATAGGCGAAGCCTAGGTTCATCTCACAAACCCAGCGGGGTGCTCATCGGGCATACTGAGGGAATAACACACGTCGCGCCCAAAGGCGACGGGCGGTACGTCATTTCAAACGGAAAGGACCAAGTCTTGCGTCTCTGGGACCTCAGGAAAATGCGGAGCCATAATGAATGGAAGGGAAGAAATCCGTTTGGGCATAATGGGTTTGACTATAGGTAAGAGATTCAATTGAAGACTAAGGACTAGTTGGGTCACACATCTTAACCATGCCCGCCTCGCAGGTATCCTCCTTATCCGAAACCAAGACATTCTGCTCATCCTTTAGACACATCTGTTATGCGTTACAAAGGCCACTCAGTGCTACGTACCCTGATAAGATGCCATTTTAGCCCCATCGAATCAACGGGAGCTGCTTATATCTACTCGGGCTCCGCCGATGGTCGCATCCACGTAAGTGAACGAGTTTTGGAACCTTGACCACCCCTCACGCTCGAAACGTACAAAACTAGATTTGGTCTTTGGATGGGAGAGTGGTGCAAGTCCTTGACAGATCAAAAACATCCCCGATCACCGGTCACCCATCAAGCGCTGATTTCCCTAGAGCCTCTTTGAGGCGATCTCTTCATTGTGTCCGTGACGTTTCTTGGCACAGCGATTCCCCAATTTTAATGTCGTGCGCCTGGGACGGGGAAGGCGCGAGTACAGTTGCGATGCATGAGTGGAAGGGATTCGGGAAAAATGCCATGTCGCTTGATGATGTCGTCGAGCGGGGCAGAACAAACGCTGGCTATGATCCGCTATCTCCCTAGATAGAGAAGGGCAATGTAGACACAGCTACATGACTATATTTGAAATTTGACTGTGCAGTGATACAGGATCATACAGAACTGTCTAGGACCGCTCACGGTAGTTTTTCCAAAGGTTCGATCACCGTACCCATCTAGTGAAAGCGTGTGTGTCACCAAGCCTAGTCTAACGAAATTGTTTCGATGTGTAAAGAAAGCACTTACCTTGGCAGACACACGAGGGAGTATCGCCTTCTGGTGTCCAAGTCTTGTGTTCCACTCCGTTCCAAGAGGCGCCTCAAGACTCCTCTCATACTGGGCCCGACTTGTATATGGGAACGGGATATCTTGCACTTGATACTTCGCCGCTTTCACGTCTCTCTTCTCAGAAATTATCACATGAGATTTGCCTGAATCCCTTCTCGACACGGCCACCATGGATGCCGTCTGGTTTGGACGGGCTTTATTTCTTGTACGAACGCCCGCTCCCGTCCAGGAACCCTAAAGTGCGTTTCAGCGTCTGTTGGCCGGCGTGAAAAAGCAGAGTTTCAGCGCTAACCCATCCAGGTAGTGCTTGATCATTTGACGATGGTGGCAGTTCCCTGTCGACAACGGCCGCCTTCTCTTTCGCAAAGTCCTACGACAGAACGCATGTCACCAGAAGTCATCTGTGGGGCCCTCAGCCACTCACCTCGACGACACCATCATGAGCAAATGCTCTAGCCACGAGTTCCCTCTGGCGCAATGGAGCGTCAACCCCCGAAACTTCGCCCTCGTTAGCTTCCGCTTCCGCTTCCGATATGCCCAGCTGACCGGGGACAGGTTCGGGCTTTGTTGCATGACCGTTCCGATTTCGGCTTTTGAGAGCGACAGCGACCTCGGTGTCACCTCCCCTGGATACTTCCCTCGTCACAGAGAACCTACGGTTTTGAGGCAGTCTGGCAGTGTTTAGCTTCTGGAGGGTTGCGTCCAACGAAATGTCAACATGAGCGTCGTTTGTCTCCGCCAAGCTGGCGTCAGCTATATGCGCCTTCCGCCTCTTGAGTAAAGCAAGGGATTTTTCCGCAGAACTGCTGTGTTTCCCGACAATAACTTTGTCGGCCTTGCGGGAAATTTTGCCAGTTATCGTAGGAGGTGAACTTGCGAGCCAAGGATTAGAGGCGAGGCTAGCTGCACTGCTGGTGGTATTAGGCTGCAACATATCTTGTCCCAGCTCAGTGGGAGGGGTTTCCTCGTCAGCCTTCCTTCCGAGAGCGGAAACGGTGAGAGATGGTGATGACGCTATATTAGGCTGGATAAATGATAGGTCAGACTGAGGAGGGAGAAAAAGGGTGCATAGAGGTACCGACCCCATGCAGCTTGTCGCCGAACCGAAGACGGCCTTTGTTCCCATCTACATTCACACCACAACCCGGTGGGACCGGCAAGGAGTTTACTCCTTGATCCGGCGACTTTTCTAAGACATCGCCTTGTTCCAATTCACTCTTGAATTTTGCCGCCTCCTGGTCCACTTCCTTCATCTGCCTCATCAGGGCGTCCTGCATAAACTTCATCCCTAGTACGCCTGAGGACGGAGACAACTGATTTGGCCTCTCCTTCTGCAAGTCATTTAACTCCTGCAAGGCCTGTTGGATGGTTTCTGCTGCATCGCTGGTCTCCGATTCCGACCCTGAACTGTCGTCCCGGATGCCAGATATTCTTTGGCGGAGTGCTTCACCTCTCTGTAGCATTTCAGCCACTCCTCTGGAGAAGCCCGTGTTACCATCCGTCCCCACGCGAGAGGCCCGGATCCATTTTGAACCGTTCTTGTGTCGCAGGGTTGCCCGTTCCCTCGCTCTGTCGATGTGTTGTTGCAGCCTATCTGCAGCTGCAAACTCGGGGCTGATAGCAGTCACATCTTCTGCGCGAGCCGTATCTTTCTCCCTCTCTCTGCGTTTTATCTTGCGGTAGACTTTGCTCTTGATTTTTGCTATTCTTGCCGCCTTGGATTGGGCCCTTGACATCGATTCGCGAGTTCGACGTAGCTCCGCTTGTCTTTCTCGTATATCTTCAAGAGAAAGGGGTTTGGTTCGTAATTCGGCTTCGCTCGGTTCGGCGTTCTCGCGAAGCTTCGCCCTTTTGAGAAGGCGATCCACAGCGGACTCCATGGTGTTGGCAGGCTTTGTGCTCGACATAAGCGCATTTGAAACGAGGGAAGCGAGATAGGAAGGAATACTGACCTGGAAGGTACCAACGAGCTCTCCCGTAGAAGAGCGAAGGGGGGCGGCTGTCTGCAGGGGAAACTCAAGATGTTCGGACTGCTCATCATCTCAGGTTAGCAAATTTGGGGGTGTCATCCACGCATGGTTTCACCTTTTCTAATAATCGCATCGTGGGGCCCCACTTTTCCATTTCTTCCTTGGTTTTCCGGTATGCCGACTGGCGCTCTACGCGCAACTGAAGGCGCAGCGGCAAAGGCGCAGCCAAGGGCCGAGATGCAGCTGATGTAGACTTGAGTGTCCTAGCAGATGATTTCAACGATTTTAAAACCTTCATGTCACTGGAGGCAAGGTTCTGTTGGGTCAACAGGTCCTCCAATCGTAACTTTCCTATAGATGTCGTCAGTGAGCGTCAACGCGCAGCCCAAAAAAGAAAGACAGAAGAGCCTACCTAGTGTAGTAGCCCCCGGAAAGTCTCCCTCAACGCCAACCTCAGTTCTCTCCGAGACAATTCTCCTCCTCTGGCGTGGCAAGTTTGTTTCCCCATCCACCTTCCTTTTCTTCTGAGGGAGCTCCATAACATAATCGTGTAAAGCTTGCACATCGCCTTCATCTGAGCTTGAGCTTGATGCTGAGAGCTAGAGATTAACGTTGGGTGAGAGACTGGCATTGTTGAGCTCGTGCACATGACCCACCCCATGACGCATCGGGCTCTCTTCCTCTTCCTCTTCTCCGAATGCTTCATCTGAGTCGATTTCTTCGTCATCCTCGTCGTCTACCACACCGTCTTTCTCCATATTGCCTATATCGTCGAAGCGCTCGTTGTCGGCCTCGTCATCACTCCCCTCCGTGCCGTCAACACCGAGCTCCTTTAGCTCCGCGACCGAAAGCATATTTTGAGAATAATTCGCCCCACCACGTCGCGGCTCGCTTTCTGTGTACTCATACACGTTGTGGAAATCATCGAGATCAGGTCGAAGCTTAGGCCGGGTCGTTGATCTTGAACGAGGGTCTGAAGCCTGTGCAGATGAGAATGGATGGATTCCTCTCCTGGAAGACCTTGATTTTGGCATTGGAGTTTCAATCGCACAAGGGAACAAGAGAGCGAGATCAGAAAAAATATACGAGCCTACTGTTTGGCGATGTTTGGCGTATCGCGTAAGCTAAAATCTACAACTCTTCGGGGAGTGACCACGTCAAGAACATAGAAAAACATGCAGTCGACGGCTAAAATAATAGCGTATATCCATCCCGCAATGGGCCCAATCTCAAGCGTACTATAGGTTGCGAGATAGATTAGTATTATACTTGCCAACCGCTACGCTGTAACTGACCTTTGGAATCGCTCCCACAGCTCTTTAGGTCTTGTGGCAAGAGTACATTCGTATACTTGCACAGTTCTTGCGGTCACGTTTTCCCAAGCATACATCGCGCTGACGGCTGCATGAACTTCCCTTCGATCGTGTTTCCCGGAAGACACAATGTCAATCGCCTCAGCGAGGGCCCGGAGGAGATCTGGATCGTTTCAGAGCGGGCTAAGCTAGTAAAATACTCGATGTACTAACCATCCTCGTCCGGACTTGCGAATGAAACCATATTCTGTGGGAGGACCTCCGGAACACCGCCGACGCGCGTGCTGACAACGTAAAGGCCGGCGCAAGCTGCCTCCAAAAGCCCGATTCCAAACGCCTCGGTCAGCGAAGTGTTCAAGTAGATGGCTCCCTGCGCTAGTACGGTGTGAACATCACGATGTTTCACTGGCCCCAGAAGAACGATTTGATCTTGAAGATTATGCTTTTCGCGCATCTGAAGGATTTCCACCAATTTTGGTCCGCTGCCGCCTGGAGGACTCTCTGGGATTGAGCCGGATACTCGGAGTTCTGTGAGAGAGGTCTAGCGTACCAATCAGAAAGCGAACTTGAGGGTACATGCGACAGACCCTGGGAGCTGTAGCAACGAGGAGATCCATCCCCTTTCGATAGGCAAGGCGAGAGACTACGACAATGGTAATTTCAGATCCGGAAGGGATAATTGGCTCCGCCGGGGTGAATTGTTCTGGGATGACGGCGTTGGGTATCACATAGACGTGAGACTTGGCTGGAAGGGGAAGATGGGCGCGAAGAACCGTGTTTTCGCGCCTGGGTGAAAGATTAATAGGTATATGTGCTAAGGAGGTATGCAAGGAATGACATACCCGGTATTAGAAACGCATATGACAGCGTCGACATTCCGAAGGGCTCCGACTAAGAGCTTGTTCGTCAGAATAGTAGCAGCGTCGTCAAATCCAAATAGGCTATGATCTGTGAAGATTGTTCTGATACCCAGCAAGTGCGCATGGAGGATCGCTTCTTGGGCGAGGGAAGACAAACTGGCGTGTCCGTGAACGAGTTGAATCCGCTCGCGGAGCAGAATATTTCTTAGATAAGGTAAGAACGTAAAATAATTTGGGAGAGTGGCGGACGAGGCAATAGGAACAAATGGGATGTGGTATGTTTTGATACCTGGCGCTAGGTGACGGACGCCTGTCCGATCTGGGTGGTGAGAGTGAGAAATGATGACGACCTTGAACAGGCGTCAGAAGCATGGATGTTGCTCCAGTAATTCAATGACATACCTTGTGTCCCAGCCTGACGAGGTGAGCGCTGAGCGTGTAAATGTGGTTCTCCACGCCTCCGACCACGGGATGGAAAAAGTCGGATACCATGCTACATCAGTGAGCTGGTCTCGGTCAGCCGTTCCTAAAGCTCATTGAAGACCTACGCGATCCTCAAAGTATTTTGGGTCATCGGTCCATAAACCGTCTTCCGCTGGATTGGCTTTGTCGGTTCTTCAAGATGAGATTTGGGAATCGTTGGCAGGATCACACGGTTCCAACTTCTTCCACCTTTCCCTTGGTTCTTGCTCACACCGCCCGGCCCGCTGAGCATCCCTCACTCACGACAACTCAATCCAGCCATCCAATGCTAGGGTCAATCGGGAAGACGAAATCAGTTTCTGATCACGAGCAATTGCCGACAGCAATGCTGCCTCCGGGTCTAGTCAATCAAACCAACACTTGTTTCTTCAATTCCACTTTGCAGGCTGTGGGCTTCTTGCTTCCCTGAAGATCTTTCTTTACTCTGTCGCTAATAGAAAGCCTGTGGCTATATAGCTGATTGCTACGTCTGTACTTGAAGAATTCATCCAGGGACGACAATCCCCCTCCGAGCACGGATTGCCTTTATCCGGTTTGGGCCCGCCAGAACACAGCCTTGCCATGTCAAGTAAACGGGATCCAACCAAGTTTCACGACTCCGTTGCACGTATGCCCCTTTGTATGGAGTTCATATCATTCATGGAGACGGCATACGAACGACGAGATACGGGGTCGAGCCGCCCGCTTAGCCCAAGGTTAAACCCTGATGATTATTCTCCTGGCCCGCCAGTGCTAAAGTTGCTGTTAGGGAACTTCTTCAAATATTAGGGGCCAAACATGGCCAGTACCTAGATGTCCGTGCCTGGTTCCCTGATAAGGAATCTGTATTGATGCCGTCATGTAGTTTCGCCAACAAGACGCTCATGAACTATTGAGGCAGCTTCTAGATGCAATGGATATGGAAGAAAAAGATGTAGGGGGCATATCGTATAAAAATATATATCGCTCATGTGTTTCGCTCTTTATATAAGGAAATCAAGCGACGAACCCAAACAAGTCGGGAAGGGACACAATCCTCTGATAATCCAAGCTGTGACACCTCCAGCCAGGCCCCATTTCACTCGTTTGTTGAAATGATATTTGGAGGAGAGCTTAGGAGCTTTATCTTGTGCGAAGTCTGTCGACAAATCAATTCGACAGACGAAGCTTGCATGGATCTTTCTCTATCGCTCAAGCCCGATGAAAAGGCGAGAAAGGTAAATCATTTGTGCATTTAACTACTCCCCTGCCGTTAACACCGGAAGACTGACTGAATAGCAAACTTCATGTAGCGAGACTTGCTTATCCAGTTCGTTCAGAAATTTGTGAAAGCACCATCGAAAGCGGCTAGACCCTCCCCCATTGGTCCAAACCTGTCGCCGTCTTTGGCCAAGGACGGTCCAAAACTACTGGCTCCATCCCCACTTCCTGCGATCCACGTCCACCATATCGAAACACCTCGCTCTCAATCGGTTCCACCGGGAAGTCCATTTGCAGGGAATCTTCACCCTCTTGACGTGACGGATGCTCCAAAGCGACGAAGTATGGAGTTTACAAATACTGAGAGCGAGGAGAAGAGCCAACTCTCACCACGAAGCTCAATGCACAGTCTACTCCCAGGTTTATCTGACTGAATTGCTGCTTTACAAAAATGGGGCACCGTTGATTAATGCCTCTGTACTCTTAGATTCAGATATTCCACAAAGTGGAGCTGTATCACTAAGTCCAGACTCCTTCGTTCGCGGCAGAGACTTATTCCGAAGATCGCTCTTACCAACTGGTGGCGAGAACGGTCGCGAGAACGCCACACTTGTCGAAGGCGTCGCTAGTGGCCCCCAGCTCCCAGAAGATAAAGGCTCAGCTGAAGATAGGAGCAGCCGCGAACGCATGGAGGCTTTTATTAACGCCGTCTTCAACAACACTATCCCCTCAAGCCATCATCCGAATGGCAAAAATAACACCTCCCTCCTAGGTGATCCGGCCACGGAACCCGCATACCCGGCCAGGGGCTCAATTAGATGGCCGATCAAAGATTCGGGCTTACTCGACGGTCTTAGGCGATTCACGTCTGTGGAGGTCCTGGAGGGGGAGAATGCTTTCGCTTGCAAGCATTGCTGGGAAGAGTCACAACGCCAGAGACCCAAGTCTGTCCAAGGTTCTCAGGAGCTCAGAGAACCAGTGATGAAGCTTAACGGTGGCAGTAAACCGGATACGTTCACACCCATGCAAACTGATTCCAAAGAACAACCTCGAGATTCAAGCCGCGATCATTTGCAGCCAGTGAACCAACCCTCTCAAGCCCACCCTAGGCCTTCTTTCGGCGAGACAAGCAAGGAAGACTCGAGTTCCCCAGGCTCAAGGCAAGAGAAAGTATCCATCATTCTACTACATTCAGGGCTCACGACAGAAACTTGACAGTACAACAGCAATGCACGGGGAATCCACACAACCGTCGAACGCAAGTAACGAGAACACGGCTACGGGTGCCCAAAGGGAGCAGAGGGCTTCTGATAGCAGTCAAACTGTGCGAACGAGGGCCTTGAAGCGATACCTAATTGCATCCCCGCCTGCAATACTGGTCGTTCACCTCAAGCGATTCCAGCAAATCACCAGGTCCCAGATGGCAATTTTCGGTAACCTAAGAAAGATAGACGATTACGTGGAATATCCAGAGATCTTGGACATTACCGAGTTTCTCGCCCCAAGAAAGGTAGATTTTGGACTAGAAGAGGATGAAGAAAAGCACCACTATTTGCCTCAGGAGCGTCATGAGAGGAAGGTTCTCTATAGACTGTACGCGGTCGTGGTGCACCTCGGGAATATGGTAGGGTGCCTTAGACTTCCTTTGGTTTAGCAAACTCATCGCGTCTTTTCTTCCTTAAGCTTGGGGGTCATTATATCGCATACGCTGCCGCACCGGGACAGTCGTCAAGACCTGAGAAGGGCATTCCTTCTGGGCGTCCCTCAAATCATGATAACCGCTCGTGGTATTTCGTGAGCGACACTTCTGTCCGCCAATGTAGTCGCGAGGAAGCCATGCAGGGGAAAGCATATATATGTTTCTATCAGCGAATCTAGGTAGATAATCCCATCCACAACGCTCTCGTGCTGCTCCAAAATCCGAGTGAGAAGGGCTATTCCTCCTTGGTTTTAGGGTCTGTGTCATCGAGATCCGTCGCAGGAGAAAGAGAGCGACTGGAATCAGTTTCCGACTTCGATAACAGGATTTCTTCCGTCTCCGATCCATGCGTGCTCATCGCTGGCGCTACGTCTCCCTTTCTGGCCGCGGATGAATGTCTTAGTTCGGACGATAGGCGTTTAGCTCGTGCGTGCAGTCCGGCAGCTGGATCAAAAATGAAATTCCATATGACCAACGGCCAAGATGGATGTGAAGGCAATGTGTCGTAGAACTCTGGCGCAATGGCTTTCAGGCGAGGGAGCCGGGTCCATGGAATTGAGGGAAAGTCGTGATGTTCGTTATGGTATCCGACCTATAGGATGATTAGCTCAGATCCACGCTGTCAGATTTGTGTCAGCGAACCCACATTGTAGGCCAGAATATTCAGCGGTCCGTAATAGCTGTAAGTCTCTTGTTCGAGTCCGTCCCAGAGATAGTGCTCTGCGATGAAATGTCCAGCACAAGGGTGAAGACTTCCCGCGAAGAACGATGAGAGAAGAAGATACGTAAGTGCCCGATAGCCCACGTAGGTGACGATGAGATAATCGAAAAGAAGCTGAACCAAAATATTTTTGATGTGCCAGGATGTGATTCGTTGGGATTTTACAAATCCGGGTCGCAGAGCATAGAAGAGGATTTGGAAAGTACTGCGATTGACGGAGATAGGTTAGTACAAGTAGAAAAGAAATGGGAACGGACGAGATACCAGAAGAATGCCTTTCCAGCCACGTTCCGCAGCAACGCTAACTCAAGACTGGTTGGTAGATCGGTGTCAACTCCGTCTTCACCCAATTGCTTGTGATGATCGATATGGTATTTCTAGGAGGTCATCTTCAGAACCAAGATACGACAAGGGAACAGAACGTCTTGCTCGTCTCACTCACTTTGAAAGTAGTTGCATACGGAATGCCAATCGGTAAATTGGCGAAAATCGCAAACCACTTATTGGCAGCGATGCCTTTGAACGCTAGGTTGTGCGTTATTTCGTGTATCGCAAGGAATAGGTTGTGATTTGCTGTCCCCCCGATCGCGTACGCAGCGAAGAGAAAAGGCAAGGACAGAGGGTGTGAACGCCGGAGGACCCACAAAGTTGTAAGTTGAATGATGACAACAGCGCCCACAATATACTTCGTCAATGGTTCATGACCCATGAGCTTCGTGACCTGTAAACATGTATCGCTAAGACGCAGAACTCAACGCTTAAGACACGTGCGTGACAAACCTCAGGATGCGCCTTCAGGATTGCTGCCCTCCGAGACCTGTGGGGTTCTTCAGTCATAAGCCAAAGGAAGTCATTCGGATTCAGAGGGACGCGAGTGGGCTCTGGGGCATTAGGGTCGGCCACTCTCGTTCGACGGAGGGTGTGAGGTGGTGAAACAGTCTCGGCGCCGCCGTACAATGAAAAGTCTGCCAGTAGCTCAGGATTATCAGCTAGTAGCTGCATCTGCAGTTGGTCCTACTCACCTGCCATTGAAAGGGAAGGGTACAAAGACGTTCCAGATTTGAGACCAAACTGGCGCGATATTTGTGTGTGCCTTACGGGATTGCCACGCCACATGCCCCTGCCAGCGGCGACGAATCTGGTTCCATTTGCAGTGCAACACCACCTACATTACGTAGATGCAGCCCCTGAGTCTAAAAAAGCTGAGAACGTAGCGTAACGCTATGATGGCCTGATACTTCCTCAAAAACTTTGCGGGGCACACAGCAAGGGTGGTTCTTGGCCTTCTCTTTTTGAAAGGGACTTCTTCTGTAGCTTCGAAAGGCGGGCACGCTCTTCATTCTTGTGGTGCAACTGGTTGCCGGATCTGGTAGCCGAGACGGTGTAGGTGGTCTGACCATGAAGGACATCCGGTAGCTGTCCTATACCGACTCTTCTCGAGACCAAGTGCTAATGGTACAACTCTTATAACTGAGCCGGGTTAGGGGTAGAACACTCGTCACAATGGGTGGTATTGCTTTGGTCCGCAACTGTATACGGGCTCAGACTCCTGGTGAGGTCGGCACCAGGCAGGAGCATGTCAATAACCGATATCGCTGATGGTTCAGATGGCCTGGACTCGAGTATTTCTGGCTTCGGTGACCTGATCTCCTTATACCGTTATGGTATCACAAAGATGTCACCAGCCACCACAAACTCCAGGAACTCAACAGTGTAGTGGCACAGGTACCTACCAACAAAAGAGAATTGCCTCCTTTGGGGTGAGTGATTGCTGGTGGGAGCACTTGACCAGTCAAGTCCAAACAAATTTGGACTCGGTCAAAAGACCTTGCCTGCTTACTGCTAGTCACTCCGACCCTCTCAGATAAAAAAACATGTGGTCTTGCAATCCATATTGAGTGAAATATTGTAATTTCAATTTGCTGAAGTAGTATAATTTCGGTTTGCGATTTGCAATGTGCCCGTTATGCTACCCGGCTATCTTACTCGTACATAACTTCAATTGACTCCCTTGTCATCGCTCTGTGCATCTTCAAATCACTCTACATTTCACAAGCTCTGGTTTCTGTTGAGTTCGAGGATCAGACCATGCTTATCCTGTGTTAGTTTGGGCAGGAGTTGCAGTAGAGTTCTGTCTTAGAGGCGGGTTAAGGCATCTTGATGGTTCCGGTTGAGGGTGGTAGCGACTGGAGGCCCCTCCCTGCCATATGAAAACAGTCCGTTAACAGTGTCTGGTGCATGATAGGCACAGCTGCAGTGCAGTAGACTTAGTTTTACCCTCTGGGGTGCGGTGGGGTATGCATGAGGATCTCTCCAAAATCAGAAACATACAATGGCCTTGTTTTATTAGAATGAAATTGTACATTGAGTCATGCCTATTTACTTGTAATAGTTTCAGTCTCTCAGCATTATGCCCACTTTGTTAAACGCAGCAATTCGGTGACTGTAGGTACCTTACACTCAAAGGGGACAGTCAAAGAGTCGAGAATAATTCTACATACAAGTACATTCGGTTTATATACTAATCAGAGCAAACAAAGACATAAACATGCACAAGTGCGCCACAAACAGCAACTACATATACATCCGAACATCGTAGGATAAATATAACAAATCATGAGAATATTCCTGCATACCAAATCGGATATGGCGAACATGATAGAGGTGGAGAGGAGACGCACAACATTGTGCAACACACTTTTGGGCTTGTATGTGTGTTTTCTCTGGTTCATATTGATATATAGTGGAGCGCAGTCCTCTCATTTACTGAGTAACCCTTTAACTCTCCACTCCCTGGATTCAATCATTTTAAGTGCAGCATTTAACTTCCTCATCTACCCTCTGTTAAATTCTGTCCACTTTTGATGTTGCATGTTGCCTGCATGCAGCTCTCAGGTTATTTTACCATCCTCCAAGTTCAGGATCAAATTACCTAAGTGATCCTGTGTAAGTTACAAGCAATTTCCTCTCCACCTCTGCCTCTGCCTACTATGTGACCGGAGTGTTACACGAGGTTGTGCATCTCTGCTGTACCTCTATCGTGTTCGCAGTACTGGATTTGATATATAGGAATATTCTTGTGATTTGTCATATTTACCCTACGACGTTTGGATGTATATGTAGTGATTGTTTGTAGTGTACTTGTACATGTTTTAGGTTATGTTTGTTCTGATTAGTATATAAACTAGATGTGCTGCACGGAATTGTGCGTCTCCTCTCTGCCTCTATCGTGTTTGCCACATCCGATTTGGTATGCAGGAATATCCTCATGATTTGTTATATTTATCCTATGATGTTCGGATGTATATGTAGTTGCTGTTTGTGGCGTACTTGTACATGTTTGTGTCACTGTTTGTTCTGATTAGTATATAAACCGAATGTACTTGTATGTAGAATCATTATCGACTCTTCGACTCCCCTTTCTCTAGTGTGAGATACCTTGAGTTGTCGAATTGCTGCATTTAACAAGATGTACTTGTATGTAGAATCATCATCGACTCCTTGACAGTCCCCTTTGAGTGTAAGGTGCCTACAGTCACTGAATTGCTGCGTTTAACACAGAGGCCATAGGCTATCTATTTTCCGAAGAAATGAAATACCAAAAATGGTTATTTTCATCGAAACACCTGGTATTTAGATGGCTGGGAATGGATGGAGGGGAATCTCTTGATCAACTTAACCTGAGCATGGCAGTAGTAACCCTGATGATGAGGGTGAAGATGCACCAGACCTGATGCTGAACAGATTATCTGGGTACAGCATTGGGCTAAATGATAACCTGATAAATGTCTTGCATCTTAGCTGGATTGACGAAGAAAGCATCCTGAGGTGACCTGTCTTGCTGGGATACACATATGTAATTCTTTCATCATGATCTTCATCCCAGGTTTTGCCACTGATTTGAACATATGTTGTGCACCCTTGAGCATGACAATGCCCATGCCTCTGCATCTCCTTGGTGTGAGAAGCATCGTCATTGGTTTGATTCTCATTGT
>WSTX01000032.1:0-31464 GCA_019633405.1 Tulasnella sp. 408 | reverse complement strand
CCCGAGCTCCAGATAACGTGGCGGGAGTTTGAAAGACCTGGAAACTGGTTCCGATTCCATACGACCCCAGGCTTTGCATATCTGAATGACCCGAATGCAATCTTGGAGCACCGACCCCCAAGAGCGATCCCAAGAGCGTACTTTTCAGCAATGTTCTGGAAGCCTATAGAGCAGAGGGAAGCTCAAGAATGTGTTATTAGGTTGGGCGATGACGAAAATATCCATCACCTCAAGGTACGTCGTCGGCTGGTCACCGTAACAGATGAGGACGTTGAAGATGATCCTTCCCTTTCCCAGATGGCAATGAAGTGGATAACTGACGGAGAAAGCAGAATCCCACCAGGAGATGGTACTCAACGGAGCATGATTGGGGTACGCACGGGATCTCCCAAGTGATACTGCTCTCTTCTCATGCCCGCCTATGATCGTTAGCGCGCTTTGCAGGAACTCCGTATCTGGAGCCAACTGGCTCATCCACACATTGCACCCCTTTGTGGGGTGGTTTTGTGGCCATACATTGGCTTTCTCTCACCCTACTATACAAACGGACGGATCCTGAAGTACGTGGTTGATCAAAAGCTGTCTTGGGAAGTTCGAGTACGACTTGTGAGTCTGCTCGATAGCTTGGAAACCTAAACAAGCAAACCATTTCGCCATGTCACGAACCTTCTTAGATGATGGAGATCGCCAGCGCCCTCGTATATCTGCACGACAAAGGCATCGTTTATGGAGATCTGAAAGAGGTTTGACAATCCCGCGCTGTCAGCCGACGAGCGGTCTGACTTATGATCCAAAATAGGATAACGTTTTAATCGACCACAACGGACATGCCGTCCTTATCGATTTCGGGCTCAGTATGACAGTACACGACGCGAAGATGACTCCCTCATTCTCCGGACACATCCGTTACTTGGGGCCTGAAGTGGCCGAGGTTCGCGTGAAATCGATCAAAACGGATGTTTATGCATATGGATTGCTAATTCTCGAAGTAAGTGACTATATTTTATTAACAGCGGACTATGTCTGATGATTCCCGGCTCTGATTGAAGATTGCGATCGGAAGGATGGCCCGTGATGAACATGGAGCTGACCATATCGCAGCTGCTAACGCCTATTACTACCCCACCCTAAATAAGGACCATTATCCAGAGCTCCGATCCAGCGAATCAGCGGTACTATGGAATCTGATTGACAAATGCACTGCCAGAACGCCTGACAAACGTTCGTACATGCTGGACGTAGCCGACAAGCTAAAACAAATTACGGCTTCAGACTGGGTATCACCTCCTGTATGAGTGTTTTTGTATGTAATTATACATTTTGGTGTGAATGAAAGGGTTTTGAATTATTTGGATCAACTGGTCAACCCAAAGTATTTGCTCTGGAGCAAGAACGCGATAAACCGTGGAACGTAAAGGTGATGGAAGGAAACGAAAGCCGGAAAGGTGTGCCCGTTTCCAGGCATTTGCGGCTGACGTTAGATTATCCCCTGCCTTGCCGCTGCCCAGAGATCGAAAGTTGTGATGACCGTCATCAGGGACATGTAACTATTGCGTGACAGGGTTGCCATACTTTTGACGACCGTACAATTGGCCAGTCTCCGGAACCATTGAGTAAGTTAACTCAAACAACACATTCTGCTTCCTCCTATCGCAATGCATATACGAAATTATCATCTCAGCTGCCTTTTGTTCAAACAATCAACCTCTACCTCGATTCTTCGTCTCAACTACAAGTGGTCCCAGCATCACAGGTCGCAATGACCCGAACTCGCAGGAGTTCACTTTCCAAGGTGGTGTAGGCCCGTGGATTGGAGAAGTTTGAGGTGAGGCCGCCGTAGCGGCGGTTGCCGCGAACGGAGCGGCGAGGAATTTGGCTTGGACTTTCGAGACTGGGGTTCAGGAAGGGAATATATGTACCGCTTTTAGTCTTTCCTTGGTACCGTAGTAAGATTAAATTACTCCATGCACACCATTTTGAACCCTATATCTAACACCTTGCTGTCACCTTCGGCCTGTGCACGGCGGATGGTCCCGCAGTAAACCCACCGAAACTCGACGACACGACCGCCACTCAGGCCATCACGTCTTGTTCGGTGCAGAAGCGATGTCACCTTAGGCCTACACGAAAAATGCTAGTATCCACAATGTCATATATACAACAGGTGTAGTCTTGGAGAACAAGAAACGTAAAGCTTGGTTTCGAAAGTGAGGCGGGCCCGCCAGACAAGTCATACAAACATGGAAGGCAGTGATGCATAGTAGGGGATCTTGGGACGCGCATATGAAAGGAAGAAGGGAAGCCCTTGGATAGAATCATAAGCAATCTGGGGAATTCAAAGAGCCTGCAGAATAACTATCGTTAGCTACACACTAGGCCCATCAATGGGATGTCGGGGCCATTCTTACCCGACTACGAAGCAGAGCAACTGAAATTCCCAACTCCTACGATGTCATAGTACCGCACGATGGGCTCCCACGGATCCTGGAAGAGTTTGAAGGTGGCGGTACAAACGTCGCTCATTGGTATGTCCATTCGAATGTAAATCTCCCGAGCGTTGAGGTAATGCTTCCGTAATTCGGCGAATTTCCTCTGTTTGAAACAGGCTTTCATCAATCCATCCAAGGCTTCGAGTTCACCCGAAAGAATAGTGACCATGGGTCGGACCAGGTCGCGATACGTCATTACATGTTGGGGCCATCGTTGAGGACCGTACAACGTTGTGAGACGGTCTAACACGGCTACTGAGATACGCCAGTCGCACGTTCTAGAGAACAGAGCTTGCGCGAGCTGAAAGGACTCCTCGGCTTTGGAGTACATGGCTTGAATGCGGTACATCTCTCCGAGTCGAACAAGTAACGATGCACGCCGAGCATCGTCACGTAGTCGAGCAGATGCGGCTTCTGCTTGAATTAGAGCTTCCGCCGCCTCGCCGTATTTTGATCGAGACTCGAGGACCCGCGCCAAAAGATCCGAAGCGTTCGCTTGACCCTCGTCATTGCCGATGCTGATGCTGATGGCAACCGCCTCTTCCACTGAGTCTTGTGCCTGGAGATACTTCTTTCCCATGTAGTCGAGTTGGGCAAGTGCGAACAACGTTTGGGCTCGGCCATAACACAGATCTGTGCGTCGATAGACAGTGAGGGCATGGTGGAGCGACGACCTGGCGTCGTCATGTTTGTTCTGCTCGTTATAGATCATGCCAAGACTGTAGAGGGAAGAGACGACGCCTAGTATGTTGTCCATCCGGGAGTGGATCTCATGTGCTTCCTTCAAAACCTTTTCCGCATCCTGATACCGCGACTGAGTACGGTATATCCCTCCCAAAGCCTGCAATCCGTATGCCGCACCCGCATCATTGCCAATGCGAAAGTGAATCTCGTACCCCTCCTTCATAGCCTTTTCCGCCTCTTGATTTCTCGACTGAGTACTGTAGAGCTCTCCCAGGTGGTACAAAGTGTTTGCCACGCCCGCATGACTGCGAAGACGAGAGTGGATCTCATACGCTTTCCTCAAGGTTTTCTCCGCTTCTTCAATTCTCGACTGCTTACAGAAGATAGATCCTAAACCTAGGAGCGCGCCTGCTGCTCCCTGCTCGTTGCTAGTACGAGCGTGAATCTCGTGTGCTTCCCGGAAAGCCTCCTCTGCCTCTTGGTTCCTTGACTGATTAGCGTACATTTGACCCAAATGGCCCAACGTGTTCGCAATGCCCAGTTGATTGCCTATGCGAGAGTGTATCCCATACGCTTTCGCCAACGCCTTCTCCGCCTCTCGACCCCTTGACTGAACGAAGTAGATGTTTCCCAGAGTGGTTAACATATTGGCAGCACCAAGCTCATCTCCGATGCGAGAGTAGATCTTGTGTGCCTCCTCTGAAACCCTCTCCGCCTCTTGATTCCTCTGCAGAGCAGCGTAGATGTCTCCCAGACCCTTTAACGCGTTCGCCACACCAAGATCATGGCCTATGCGAGAGAAGATCTGGTGCACTTCCTTGAAAGCCTTTTCACCGGCTTGATAGTTTGACTGAGCAGCGTAGATCTTTGCCAAGCCGGCCAACGTGTTCGCTGCGCCAAGCTTATCCCCAATGCGAGAGTAGATCTTGTACGCGTCCCTCCAAACTTTTTCCGCATCTTGAAACCTTGATTGAAGACGGTAGATGTCTCCCAAACCCTCTAACGCGTTCGCTGCACCCTGGTCATGACCAAGACCCGCATGGACCTCGTGCGCTTCCTTGAAAGTCTTCTCCGCTTCTTGATGCCTCGATTGAGCACCGTATATCTTTCCCAAATTCACCAACATGTTCCCAGCACCCATCTTATCCCCAACGCGAGAGTAGATGTCGTACGCGTCCTTGGCAACCCTCTCCGCCTCTTGATTCCTCCCTTGATGTTTGTGCAGTTCTCCAAGGCTGGCTAACGCGTTCGCTGAACCATTGTCGTAGTTCAAGCGAGAGTAGATCTCGTATGCTTCCTTGCAAGCTTTCTCCGCCTCTTGATACTTTGATTGAAGACCGTAGATCTGACCCAGACTGCTCAACAAGTGCGCTGCAGGCAGCTCATCTCCGATGCGAATGGTAATCATGTGCGCCTGGGTCAAAGCGCTCTCCGCCTCTTGGAAATTCGACTGAGCGGCGTGGATCTCTCCCAGACCCATCAATGCCTTTGCCACACCCGACTCGGATCCGATGAAGGAGTAGAACGTATGCGCTTCCTTCAAGGCATTTACGGCCTCTTGGTGCCTCGACTGAGCTCGATAAATATCTCCCAAGCCACTCCACGCGTCCGCCATTGCAGGATGATTTTTCGTCAGGGAAGCAGCATTGATAGCCGACCGGTACTCCGTCTCGGCCATCGCTAGATTGTTCTGACGGCGATACATCTCGCCTAGCTCCACGAGCAGCTCTGGAGAGCGTACTTTCGTACCATCACGGGAAGTTCGCCTTGGTATTTCATGTGGCTGGCAGAAGACCCGTTGAAGCGTCAAGGTTGTGAGTGTGCATCAAGGCACTCACCAGAAACCGAATTTTTTGCTCAAAGACCGAGGCAGTTATCCTTGCGGCTGGACGTAAGATCCAACAGTCAGACATTAGACCACACAGGCTAAGGACGTGGGATAGTTCGGCTTCTTCTCGGATGGTTGGCAATTGTCCCTTCATTACGTGCAATATAATAGCCCCCTGAGCATTAAGTTCTTCGAAAGGGATTTTCCCGGTCACGATCTGTGTAAAAAGTAGGGAAGATAAACAAAGGTTGTGCATATTCTCCACCGATGGCGAACTTACCTCCCAGCAAATCCAGCCGAGAGCCCACATATCACTGGGTAAATCTTGCACCCCGTCGTCGAGCACTTCGGGCGCTGTCCATCGGAGAGAGAATCCAGGTCCCGTTAAAGTAAGCTCCAAGGTTTTAGCGTTGAGTTTGATTTTGGGAGGTGGTAACTCTTGACCAGAGCCATCGTGAGCGGCGAGCGCCGACACACCGTCCCCTTCCGTGGCATTGGCGTTTTCTCTAATTCGGGATGATCCAAAATCTGTGATCATAGCACGATTCGACGGATTGATAAGGATGTTTAGCTGGGTCCAGCAAGATTAGCGCAGGACATCTTGAACAACGGCCCCATAGGCTCACCGACTTCAGGTCGCCGTGGCAGATAGGAGGTTGCCTAGTGTGTAAGTACTCCACCCCACCTATTACGTCATGAATCTAGGCCCGTATTCGATTAATATACCCAGCTTATCCAGGCCCTACATCCGACTTACGAGTGAGATACGCTCAGGGATGTCCCATGTTCCCGTCTGCAAAAACTCTCGGACGTTTCCGTTGGCTACCCAAGGCATGACGATCCAAGCATCACCCTTCTGCATATCCTCCACAAAGCCAAGGAAGGAGATGATGTTGGGGTGGGAAAGGACCGCCATTATACTAACTTCGTTGGCGAACGACTGATAGGGAGCCATCAGAACAGCAAAACGATCGATGCCAACGACTTTACTTTGTAAAACTTGACCGATTGCTCGACATCACCATGATCCCATTCGAACTTCTTGATCGCAACTCTCGTCCCAAGGAACATTCCTCGGACGTTTTCAGAGATCCATGCGGGGACTTCTTCGAGAGAAGTCATAGTCCCGACGAAGATTGCCCCCTGCCCACCTTTCACAAGTGGCTTTGTTCCTGTGGTTTTGATTCTTCTTGGATCAATTCGGCGCTCGGATATTCCGTTGAGGATGTTCCGCTGCAAGCACCCGCCTAAGTCGCCATTCCCGTATTCCCGGAAATAGATAGATGGATACGGGGAAGACTCACAACCTTGCCGAGTGGGTCTTGGGGTTCCTCAAGGTGAGGTGTCAGTTCGTCCGCCATGGCAAGCCCAATTGGATTACGGTTGGAAACAGTCAGGGGGGAAATCGTGTGAGGGTTAGGGGCAATTTCTCTTTGACAAATAGGGATACAGGGGTCTTGCAAATACCTACATCGTCCGACTTTAAATAAGAATTCAGTGATCTAGAGTCTAGATTAATCACGCGTGAGAGAATTGGATCAGCCAATGCTGCTCGTTGCCTTGCACAGCCCGCAAAGCGACCTTGTCTCATGAGGGAATTTTGCTGGAGCAAAAACCCCGCGGCACCTGCCTTATTAGGCAAGTGGGGCCGATTTCACTCCAGAAAACGTCTCTTTGCTTCCTGTGTTATCGCAATGGCCCTCGTCTGTCGTGGATGTGTGATCCCATTGAAGAGGTGACATGGAATCTAGACTACTTGCGCTACCGGTTACTCACGGAGCCATCGCGAAATAACACGTGGGCATGGATTTCACAGCTCCTCCTGCTAGTCTATCTATGATCTAGGAGGGTGAGCTCAGAAAGGTCTAATCTGGAGCTCACTAGACAAGAACATCAAGTATTACACTAATAACCTCAATATAACAAACATACTATTAAAAAAGTCCATCTTCGCCTTCATTACCTGGCATAAACTCTTCACCCTTGATAATATCAAATCCTCCCCAACTGATCTGTCACACTAATCGTCCCGTTCCCCATATCCGCCTGTCCTAACAGCCCTTCGCCAGGGATGAGCCCGTTCCAGCTATCCCAGACACCCAATGCGCAGCTCTCTGCAGCGTTAACGTCCGGTACGGGAGGTGCCCACCCAAGGAAAGGACGGCACGTTCGGCGTACGACTTGACATAATTCAATGCAGGGTAGCAGCTTTGTGTAAGCCGTTGTAGGTGAGGGGAACCCCGCTGCACGTGGCAGAATTGTGCCGGCAGTGGTTTGAGAGCGAATGGGACTTGAGGTTGGACGTCGTTGAGGAACCTGACGCCGTTGGCGTCGTGGGGGTATTGGCAGAGGTACGGTGCAACGGGGGAGCGAGACAAAGCATGCCCAGATGCGTTGCACGTCGTAATAGTCCGCGCAGGAGTGTAACGGGGAGTACACGTCTCTCCCACACCGGAACGTAGACAGCAAGGTCGAGAAGTTGATCAAGGATCCCGTCACACTCTTTCTAATCGCGGCAGGTAACGTGCTCTCGTTCACGATAGGCGTCGCATTAGGATCAGCTGAGCTGAAGTTGGACGCGGGTAATGGTGTTGGGTAGGGGACCGGTGGGCCCATCAGGAAAATCCACCCGGCCATATAGTTATAAGACCGGGTACCTAGTACTTCATAGCGCTCTGCTATGCTATATTGCACATATAGGCACGATAGCTCAGATAGCGCCCGGTCTACGAAAGGCGGGAAGTCCAAGGTTCAATTTTCCCCCGCGCGACCTCCACCCTTGAACCCTTACGGCGAGCATCGTAAGGGTAGCCCCTCCCTATGTTGAGACTATAGCCAAAGCAATATTTGGTTCATTATATCTACTTATTGTATCGTCTCAATATGGCCGTCTGTGTGGGCAATGGCAGCATGGCACCCCCCGCGATGATACCAACTGACAGCGCAGCACGGCGGAGATAGAAAATCTCATCGTATGTCATAAGTGAATAAACACTGCCATCAAATAAACTAGGCCAGGATGTTGTATGCTAAAGTCCTGGCAAAGGATGGGAGCGAAGATCTGCGACAATAAGAACGAAAATGTCCCAAACTGTTGAAAAGGTCACGTCTGGACACCCCAAGGATACATAAGCTCCATCGGCGAGGGATTGAAATTCCTCATCGACAAACAGATAAGCCTTCTTCCGACCTTCTTCCCCTCCAACACCCTCTCGAATAAGGCTCCAACCATTTAGTATATTTACCGTTTACAACCGTTTATTTACGTTTACTTTTACTATTTAGTTTACTCGCCTTTGTAAACGGCCTGTAAACGTTTATAAACTATTTATACACGGTTTTGCTATGGGGAGAGAGCTTCGCTTGGAATTTGCGGTGTTGGCAGCCGGTATTGGTCTGTTTGTGCTGTCTCAGAATAAGCGCCCAACGATTTCAATTTTGCTCGGCCGAGCCGTTGTCTCCCTCGTCGCACCCTCGCGCAAAGGGAACTTACCAGACCCCCGGCATCGAAGCGTCGGCACCTACATAACCAGGGCGCGCTCTGCAACGATGAGTCCAACACCTCGGTGCGTCAGTTCCATTTTTGGGAGGAAACGGAGATGCCTCACCGTTCTCATCTTCTGTCTAGAACACCCGAGCCATCGGATAGGGGATGTGCTGTTGGCCAAGACGGCAAACTCCTCGACGCATCACACATAGCCTTCTACAACTCACCATCTGATGAGCACCCTATCCAAGTACCAGATCCCAATTCACCAAAGCCAAGTGTGGGTCCGACTGTAGCCACGTCCATCGCGCAAGGACGCTCTCGCCGAGCTAAGCCAGCAAAGTTCATTGCGGCGCTGATCGCGGAGAAGGGGTCGATTTCTGGAGATGAAGTGGCTGAGGAAGATCTGGGAGCTGCACGGACTGGCAAGGAAAAGTTGAAGTCGGGACCGAAGATAAAGATCAAGCTGCCAAGTGCTAGCGCCGAGAACTCAGGAGCTCCTTCCACCACCACCACCACCACCACTGCGCACGTCCGGGCTGTCAAAACGAGCGAGTCGGTTACGGCGAAGCAAGGAGTCAGCTCAAAGGCACCAGCGACTGGGAGAGTCAGAGATAACAAGACCGAGGCAACATGCGAGAGCACCGATGTTGAGGATATCGTCGAGGTTGGCGCTAAGCATGCGGGTGAAAAGGTCAGCTCCATCCGCGGTTTGATGTGGCGAAATGAATACGGACTATTTTCATCGTATAGCGCCCACGAGAGGACTCGAATCCACGGCAAAAGGGGGCGAACAAGTCAACTACAACCAAGGTGACCGATCGCCCTAAGAAACGGATGCGTCGCAAGTCTAGGACCAACGCTGAGGTACGTTTCCTGTGTTTCTCTGAGTGGCGCACTCGATCTGATCCCCCTTTCATGCTATCACATATGCAGCAAGCAGGAGTTAGCATGTCGGAGAGGTCAGACCTTGACTCAGGCTCCGAGTCCGATGGTCTGGGCGCCCTTCGCACGGTCGAAGCCATGGAGTTGAAAGAGAACGGAAGAAATGGAGTCAGAGGGCCGGAGAACAAGACGCTACAGCATTGGCACGAGCCGAAGCCCACTTTAGACCGATCGCAGAAGGAGCCTTATCGCTGGGAGTTTGGGTGCAGGTACTGCAGCGCGTGAGTAGCATCTCATTGTCCTTTCGACCTTGGCAGAAGTATTAATGCCTTCTATTTCGCGACTCGCTACACCCTCGCTTAGTATTCGGACCTTCCCTCGAACAAAAGGAGTTGAGCTATGGGAGAAGGAACACAGTCGACCCGTCCTCGGCAACCTCGCCACCCATACCAAGAGGCATGAAGCGAAGCTTGCAGCAGCCCCGAGCAATGAACCTCCGACCGCACACCATAGCACTCACGGGTTCACGGCAGCCAGCGCCAAGCTCATGGAAGGCTACCTCAAAGAGGGCGCGCTCAACCCTCGCATCGTTCCGACTCAAAGTGGGTTTCTCAAGATGTTTGCCGCATGGCTCTTGGAAGATGATTTGGCCTGGACTACCGGCGAGTCTCCTGGCCTTATTCGCCTCTTCAAGTATATGCAGATCAATTTCATGCTGCCATCCGATACAACTGTCCGAAACACCGTTGCCCGAATTTGTCAAGACCTTCACAAAACCATTGTGCAAGAGCTTGCGGTATGGGTCACTCTGCAGTTTGCTTGAAATCTACTGATCGATGTTTCCTGGCCCAGAGCGTCAAGTCGAAGATATCGTACTCTCAAGACACGTGGACCACCAAACAAATGGTCTTTTCTTTCTGCGGGGTCATCGCATCGTTTATAGACGACGATTGGAGTCTAATCGAGCGGCTAATCGATTTTCGTCGCCTTAATCCAGAAGACCATAAAGGGAAAGATGCGGCAAGGGCGTTTATACGATCCGCACGCAAGCGCGGAAGACTTAACATGATAAGTACAAATCCAGCTGTAATCCGTATACCTTCTAGGCTAACCCCTTGTCCTTACTTTCTAGCCTTGACAATGGACAACGCTACGTCGAATGATGTCCTTGCTCGGTCGCTGGCAACGCTTCTTATCAAGCACAACGTTGAGTTTGACGCCAAGTCCGGTCAAATTCGTTGCCTGCCGCATGTCATCAATCTCGTAGTTCAACGGATTCTTTCGAAGCTCTCCAGCGGTGACGTTGCCGATCCAGATATCAACGACTACTACGAGCAAGCCAAGAAGCATTCAGTTCATTACGATCCAAATAGCGACCCTGACGTTCAGGAAATGGAGGAGGAGTATCTAGACGATGAAAACGAAGGAAGTTTAAAGGCTGACTCAAGTGATGAAGATGAACTATCCGACTCCGACTCCGACATAGAATTACCCGGGCTTTCAACACGAAAAGCCCCAATCGCGAAGGTCTGTCTGTCTTGATACTATTTGACTTCGGTCACCTTCACTTCTCTAATGGGACTTCTTGAATAGCTTCGTCATATTGTCACGAAGATTGTATCAAGTCCCCAGAGGCGCTATGCGTTCCGCCAACAAGTGCGCAAGTTCTACGAAAATCTCAGGCTGATGGTCATCCGAGATGTGAAGACTCGCTGGAACTGCACCCATGCCATGATCAAAAGGGCACTAATACTTCAAAACGTCAGTAGCCTGTCCTAATCTAGCGTATCAAGCCCTCAGAAACCCTCCTTTGACAGGCAATCAACGCCTGGGTGCTCAGCATTCCCGAGCTTCATCCATACGCGCTGACCAAGTCCGACTGGAAGGTCCTTGCTGCGACCGAGGAATTACTTCAAGTAAGGTTTCTTATTCATTTCCTTATATCAGTCATGAGACAAACGTGATCTTTTCTTAGCCATTCACCGATATCACACGGGACATGTCCCAGTCGGGAACCCCCACGCTTTGCTATGCGATTCCGTTCTATCGCCGCATGAAAAAACACCTGACAGCATCATCTGAAAACTCGCAACTCACCTCACTTGGCGGGTTTCAGGACGCTATCGTGGCTGGCCTTGCTAAGCTTGAGACGTACTATGACAAGGCCCTTTCTAACGAATTCAATATCATAGCAACTGGTAGGTTCCGTCGTTCTTGAGGCTTACCTAAGATGGAACGGTTCTTAAATGACATGAATTGTACAGCATGTCATCCCTCGTTTAGATTAGATTGGTTCCAAAAGATCGACATGTTGATGTACAAGGAAGCGCGCAATGTCGTAAAGAGGAAATATGATGAGTACCGCCAACAACGACTACAGCCGCCGACCGCACCATCCACGCCGACTAAAGCAGGTACAAGCAAGCAGAGCCAACTTTCGCTTGCGCTTGGCTCACCTATCAAGCTACCAGTCCCCACGGACACCCGACCATCCGGTGACCTTGAGTGGCACCGATGGTGCAGCGGAGAGGGAGGTGGGAATCTCGAACGCCCTTTACTGTGGTGGAAGGTGGGTAGCCCTTTCGTTTGCTTCGATGATGAGAATTTTGATGCTGACTTATTCATTCCGAGTTGATAGGAACATGCTGCGGAGTTTCCAGTCATGGCATTAGTCGCGCGAGACTTCCTTGCGATTCAGGGATCTGCTGTCTCGGTGGAGCGACTATTCAGTAGCTCCCGCCACTTATGCACTGATGTCCGTTCATCGATGAAAGCGAAGACAATAACACAAGCAATGTGCGCGAAGATGTGGATCAAACAAGGGCTTCTAAAGGTGTAATGTAAACAGTTTATTATGTAGTATTTACTATATATTTACTGTTTACTATTTATTTACGGGGGTCGGTGTAAACGTAAACTAAATGGTTGGAGCCTTACTCTCGAAGCCGTCGGACTGTGTCGGGATTGACACGGATAGCGCAATCCCTCGCATCGGGGCGCCCACTCTCCGGTATCATGAACAATTGGCGGGGATTCTTTCCAGAAGGAAGCTTCTTCTTTTGCTGGGGAGAGATTTTGTGGCTGTTCCAGTAGTCTTGGAAGATGTCGAGTCGTTCTTGGATCAATGGAGGCCAAATCCATTGTGCGACTCGGCTAAATCCGAACGGACGACGTGAACAACTAGACCTCTCCCATCACTTCGGACTTACACATGTAATGGATCCGCGGGATTGAAAATGCCGGTTTCTGACCCAATTGTGAGTGCTTGCTTGATAGAGTGGCCTTCTCCTTGACGCTTCCATCGCCAAAAACCCTCAATGGGTGTATTGCGTACGCTGGGAACCTGCACTGCGGAAGGCCAACGCTCAAGATCAAAATCAGGGGCAGCTTCTAATCTAGATGTTGCCTAACCGATGAGCTTTGTTCCATAGTTGGGAATTGGTGTCTTGGAGCTCTCACCTCAGTGCTCGATGCATGCGGATCATTTCTCCAACTTCGGTTCCTTTATCGGTCATAAGTTGAATTGGGACTCGATCTGCAGGGGTTTTGGTAAGTATTTGAATGCCAAAGGTGTGTGATACATGAAAGTTTTACGCACAGTCATAGGCCTCGGTCATATCGAGGAAGAAGTGTGCAATAGCTTCTTCTGAACGAACATTTGGCATCACCCTCATAGCCGTGCAGTGTGAAGAGTAGCCATCTTTGGCCGCATAAATACCAAAACCCAACTCGCCCATTCCGAGAGCTTGGCTATTGAGCTTCTCATGACCGTCACAATTTTTCTTATGCCAAGGGCCGAGTGCATCCAAAGGAACCCTGACAATGCCATCATGAGCAAAGCCAACAAACCGATGGGCAAACTCGTCATCGAAATGATCATGGAGTATTTGCCGTAGACGATCTCTGAAGAATAAAGAGAATGAGCTGATTAGTATACAATGCCATTTGAATCTGCCGCAGCTGACCTTGGGATCATCACACCGTTGAGTGCCAAACGTTGCTTTACCGCCGCAACTCCCCATTGTCCTGCAGGATCATCTGCCTTCAAAGATATGACTTCTTGCTCCTCCTCTTGGGCCGAGATTCCAGACTTCCTGGCACTCTTGATGCCCAGACGGTTTCGGTGTTCAAAGAGCTTGCTTCGTCTAGCATTGTGGTGTTGGTCAGTTCGGATTCCAAGACAAGTTGTACGATGTACATGCGTACCCTATTGTCAACCCAAACTCCTTCTGTAAGCGTAGGCGCTGGTCTTTTTCGCTAAGCCCCGCTCCTCCATTTTCACGCGAGTAACGTTCTAAGGCTTCGCGGAAAACATCATCCGGCGGATCTGACAACGTTTGCTTTTCAGAATATTGTCCGAGTACGTCTATTGGAAATGAGACTCACACTCTTGCTTAGCGTAGCCATTGTGTCCATTGGGATTGTTGCCAGGCATTGGATGGTTGTTCACAAGTAGGAATCCACACCGCGGCGTGCCGAAAAACATTGGGGGCTTGGGAAGTCGGACAACGTAAGAGCGGAATCGGGCCTCGGCCGTCATCGCGAGAATACGTCTTATTGAGAATATAGTCAATCTACGAGATAAAGCCACCAGAGACAACTCGTGTATTCATGTCTTAATAGCGTAGCTAGAGTGTTCCGAAAGAGGGATCCATTAAAACCCCAAAGTGCCGGGGAAAGGTACCACCCATCTCGAAATAAATAGAGAGGAAAACAAAAGAAGCAAGGCAAATGGGATATAGATCCACAGGTAGGAGAAAGAAAATGGAAAGAATATAGGGAATGCTGCTGGATATCGTGTGGCAGCGTGTATTCTTCAATCCTCGTCAGGTTCATCCGAGTCATGAACCCCATCGATCTCATCAACAGTGCGCTGGAGAGCTTTCATAGATGCCAACCGGAGACTCTTGCAAATGGGCGAGCAGTGGTGGGTATCGATAAAGCATTGGATTCCCTTAATTCCAAAATCCCCAAGTCCCGATTTCCTAAGAAAAGGTTGATATTCGAGTAAGTCTTGAGTTGTACGGACGTTCCGTTGGCCCACATACCCTAGCGGAGTGTGACTCATTGGGTCGATTAAAATAGTTCCCGCCCGGATATCTTGTAACCCTGTTAAATCTAGGTAAACAAGCGTCCCAATAACCGCTAGTGCAAGGAGAAAACACAACTTACCTTGAAGATCTGCTAACACGTATTCGCCCGCCGACTCCATAACCACAAAGTGAGCAAATGCATTTATGGTTGCGCCGAGATGATCCGACCAGTTCTGGTTATCCATAGTCCCCGTGTACTTCTCCACTCGTGTAGTGGAGCGACGGGGCTCCACTAAAAATACTTCACTCAGCGGTTCCCGTGAGACTTCAAGATCGCTTCCTTCATCCTCTGACGATCCATGAACCACAAGGGGTTCTCCAGATGCAGCTGAAGAACGGGTCCGAACACTATGTTGTGGTTTTACGGCCGCTGGAACATCGATGAGGAAGGCATCGGTGAAGCGGAAAGCTGGCCGAGTATCAAACCGTGAGCAAGCGAGGCTTTGATGAGGAGGAGGTAATTCTTACATGATGTTTCAACACCAAGCTCCTCAGCCCTGCTTTCAAACCGGTCTGCAAACCATGAACCGCGAGCCAAGCGGGCGAGATCGCTCAAGAGTAGCAAGCGTTGCTCAGCAACATCAGACACCGGCATTCCCGGACCCTCCCTAACAAGTTTCTTGGCAACATACGGGGTAGAGTCTCCAGAAATGGTGAACTGCATGGAGGTTAGGTCCGACGTTAGAACCGGCAGTGTAGTGGGAAACACATCCAGAAGAATACTGACCTCATAGACATCCTTGGACCGGCCTTTGCTGCTTCTACTGAGCGGGATCGGACTGATGGAGATGACTCCGGTTTCGATATTGCCAGGCTTGGAGAACTTAGGGATTGCGGCCTCGTCTTCAATTCGGACAGTGACGCGCTTGAAGCTAATTGTTCGTGTATCTAATTTGTTGGTATTCCTACTACTAGTAGCAACGCCACTGTCGCGGACGAAGGTACTGACAAGAGGCCCTGAGCCTGATTTTTAAGCAAAAGGCACCATGAGCTTGTTATCGAGCACACAGAATACTTGACACCAACCGGAAGCGGATCGTTTAGCAGCTGGAATCTCTTCGTCATCCGATTCCACACCTGAACGACGACGTTTAGGTTTTTTCGGAGCAGCGTTGTCCAGATTCTCTCCGGTTCGAAGGCTATACTACACCAGAGTCATCACAATACGCATTAGTTGACGGCCTTTGAAGATAGAAGAAACACCCTCACTCTGTTCATAAAAACATGAAGCTCCATTTCTAGGAAATTGCCCTTTGCATGCCCTTTCACCCTTGACGTTGGAATATAGGCATCACGGTCGGGACGATTGCTGAACTTGCTGTAAAACTCTGATAGAGTCGAAGCAAGTTCATCTTCATCGAAATCCTTATTGCCTTTGAAACGAAGTTCGACATCACGACTAGAATTTTGTATGTCAGTCCCTGAGATATGTCTCTCCTGCGATGCGGACTTACGTCTCTAGGCGAAAGCAATGTCCATTTTTGAGCCATTTCTGACCGGCCCGATCAACCATATCCCCAAGCACATCTTCATCATATCCCAAGTAGTTAGGGTTTATTCCCGCATAAAATAACGCCCTCTCACCTTGCATGGTTGCGGATGTCTCCACAAGAACTGACATTTGACCGTACGTATTCGGGGTAACTTTGCCTTTCACAGGGTGGATGACAAGGACAAAGAGAATTGAAAAACTCCCTTGTTGCCGAGACGTTCGGAGCTTGTCCAACTCAGACTCGGTGGTTGACGGGCCAATGGATTGAGAATCGGAAACCTTATTGGTGATGTCGGCAGCAAAATTGGTTCGCGAGGTGTTTCCGATCCTGGCCATCATCGCCGCACCGCGGGCGGATGCACTCGCCTCTTTGGACATATTGCGGACGCCGGCTATGTATTTTACAAGTTGATCAGGTCTTTGGTAAAATATAAGCAAAATTAGGAGTGATACCTTTTCTCTCGCAAGTACCACACGGATCTTTGATCTTCCGCCCGGTCAATCCGCAGCCATTGCATTGGGGATAGGCCTATTGCAAGCAATGCCCCTGTATCAGCAACCTCAACTCAATCACGTAGAATGGCGCACTTGCCTCGATGGTGTTGCGGTCAGTTTCACCTTTACTAGCTTCAACAAGAGTGCATTTACGGCAAAGCTGTCCAGCCTGGAGATCACTGAATGGAAACGACATTCCGCAGCCCACATAGCCGCCATCCGAGTCATATCCACACGGAGTGTCGTTGCCCGATTCGGACTCAAACATGGAATCTGTGGTGGTGTTTCGAGCGCGCCGACAAGGAGAGAGAAGAGGAAGGAAGAAGCGGATCGAACCAGATATGACCGCAGGAAGGAATGCGAAGAAGTGATAGGAGTATGAGTTGTAAGGATGAGAAGCGGCAAGATAAAGGTTTGATGGAATTCTCTGTATCAGGCATAGGAACGCACCTTTTAACCTCCTGTCAACTGCCATGTCAGGATCCACACTGTGAGAGAATGGACCGAAGAATTCCTTTCAACCATGCCGTAAATCATTTATGGGATCTGTGAAACCATTCACCGATGGTGCACAACATCGCCGTCGCGCCCAGAATGCCCTGTCACAATGAACCGGCTGAGGAGCCCTGGTGCCTCGGGTTATTTGAATAATGAGCCCTCTTATGCCTTGAGTGTCTGAAGCGTCCAATTGAATCACTCACCAATTCACTAACAACAGATACAATGGAAACCACTTCGGGGTCCTCTACTGATAGAGCCGAGGATGCAGAGACTAAGACCATTCATTAGATTCCCGAAAAGTAATGATATAAAAAAAGCGGACCTGTTAGTTGCTGCCTTGGTCAAGTTTCAGCTTCCCGATTTGGCGGCGTTCTATTCTGGGCTGTCGACTCCACTGAGTTACTGATGAGATCAGGGTCTGGAGAAGACATACCTCCGCAGGTCGAAAGGGCGTAACCCAACTCAGGAAATAATTCATCCCCATGTTATCCTTTTGCCATTAATCAGGTAGGACGTTCTTCTGGGGCGAGTTCGAATCCGGGACCTGTGGAGTGCTTGCTTTGGTTTACTTGAGTTCCTTCCTCTGCGCTACGCAATTCCTATTTACTCCCCTGACAGAATGTACGAATACTTGAATCGCTTACCGAACACTTTGGTCTATATGTAGATGCCCACATAATTCGAATCAAACCTCAGCCTGGCTAGGAAAATGGAGGTCATTCAAGGTCATCATCGGATCAATCGCAGAGGCTGACGGCTATGACGCAAGTTCCCCTTCTATACATCACATTAGAAACGCCCAAATGGAGAGGTCCCGACGGAGCGCTGACCTTGCAAAATGCTTGTCACCTCCCTATGTGACAACTTCTTTGCCGTTGCTTGGGCTGGGGCATACCAGAACTTGATATCCTGTTGCAGATTGCTGGCCAGACACTCAGGAGCCCAGGTTTGACGCCACCCCAGAACCTGTCACCAGCAAAGGCAAGCCCCGCGCATTGTTCATCTCCCAATTTCCCTCGACCTCGGTTCCCACCGCCGCACAAGACAAGGTCACCGCTCGACTTCGCTGATGACCCGACCCACCCCCGAGTCCTTGGCTGATTCAGGGAAGAAGCGCAAAAGGGGCGAAGCTGCAGCGAGATTCGAGGGAGCGGGGGACGGCGACGAGAAGATCTGTAAGGGCAGCTGCGTTGAGGAGACTCAAAGTGGCTTACCCTGCATGCCCGCGCGTCCTTACGCCCATGGTCGGACTGAAACCTGAGCCGGTCAAGGCCGCCCCGCCCCAGTCTCACTACATTGGCTTGAAGCTCTTCATGGGCGAGCTATTGCGCTGCTTGAAGACTTCGTGCAACACGCTCGAGGGTCGTGCTGTGCGACCTCGATGGGGTCGAGAGACTGTCGAGAAGCTCAGTGATTGTCTTTAGTTGGAAATCGCATTTGGGACGGCGATATAGTGGAGAGAGGACCGCACGGTGATGGGATGAAGGACTATACCAATCTCCAATAGCCAATACATGTCACTGGTTACAGGATTCTTACTACTCATAAAAAAAAAGGGACCTAAGATGGTTGGACTAAGATAAGAGAGAAATAAATCTATGACTCCGATGAACTAACCAAGGCAAATGACTGCCTATTGTTGGGATATGACTTGCAAATAAAGACGAAAATTCTTCCACTCCGTAGCGCTTGCAAAGGCCAACAGCGGGCTGTTGCCGGGAATATGCTTCGGCGACTTTGACTTGCACAGATTGGGCGATGGACTTCGTCATCGGCACTGCTCCACCCTTGACTGCGGAACATGCCGCCGGGGGAAGTGGGAACGGCGGTGCGGGCCACATTTGATGGGACGTCGGGTGTTGGAGGAGTGCGCAGCTCCGACGATGCTGGGGATGACGAGTCCGAATGCGATGGGGATGGTGGTAATGACTCGGGAGTTCCTATGGCGTTGTACGAGATGTTGGCACGGGTTGCGGGTTGTACCGGCACCGCCGACCTGACGCTGACGGGTTGAGCGGGCGTGGACACAGGTGCGGTAGGAGAGGTCGTCGTCGTCGTAGGCGTGACGGGGGATGGAGCAACTCCAGTCTTCAGTCCTCCTGTTCCGTAGTCCCTCTTCACTTCGGTCTCGAACTCTGCCAGTTCCTCAGGCTGAACGTTCAGCACCCACTCCAAATGACTGCACATCTCGCGCTCCATCTGGTTTATCTCCCGGAACAAAAACGTGCCCTGGCCGACGACTACACACCAGGACTTGTTGGGGTAGATGCCGTCGCATGTGACCTTGGATGCGATCATGAAGGCCGAGATAACAAGGCGGCGGGGAAGCGACCTTTGAGACGAGAGAGCAAGAAAAGGCGCAGTAGGTAACGGACAGCGCGAGGTGGGTGCGATGGAGGGGATAGGCAATGAACGCGGCGAGAGCGGGTTGTGGTTTGGAGGCTGGGCCGTACTGTACGATTGACGGTCGGTCTAATTGAAACTTGTATATTAGCAATCTAAACTACAAAAGAATAGTTTGAGACACGTACCCGTCGTTTTTACAAAAAGTCCTGGGCTGCGGCGATGCTGGCACTGGCCGTTATTGGGTATCGACGTTGGGTGGTGGGGGGTGGTGTGCAAGATTAAGGTCGGTCTAATGAAAACTTGGCGATTAGCGGTTTAAACGGCAAGATAATACCTCAAGACACGTACACATCAGTTTACTAAAAACACTGGGCGGTGGCGATGCCGGTCCTGGCCGTCGTTGGAGATCAAGGTTGAGTGGTGGGGGCAAGGCGCGTGATTGAGGGTCGGCCTAATTAGAACGTGTAGATTAGCAATCTAAGCTGCAAACGAACAGCCCAAGACACTTACTGCTCGCTTGACCAGCGGGACAACCGATGCGGTGGCCTTAGTCGTCGATGTCGGAGGGCAGATCGTAGTTGATGACTTGAGTGTCGTTGGGGTTGTCAAGACCACGACGATGATGGGCGGACGACCGGAACGGAAAGTAGCGAGCGCCTGTCCACGTTTGCTGCTGATTGCAGTCTCCGGATCGAGGTGGAGGGGAAGTTGGATGTCATGAGGAGGTTGGCGAGGATATCGGCAGTACGCTTGGTCTTGGACGAAGATCAAGGTCAAACCAGCGTTCTCACCTTCGGCAATGAGGAGGTCGAGAGGAACGGAGCGCTTGTCCTGGTCCTCGACGAACTCGACGCGCTGACTCAGAGGTGGAACCGACGCGGTCGACGGAAAGGAGGGACCTGGACCTCCCTAGGGAAGTTAGAATTTTAGTACAAACTGCCCTAATTCGAGGGGAACTTGACTCATATCTTACCTTGGCTTGCTTTTATGATTTCAACCGCTTGGAGAAGAGCCGCGAGTTGATTGAGGAACGGTGATGTCGAGAGTTGAGGGTTAAGGGAGTGAAAAGCGACTGGTCACCGAGAGAGGAGAGGTTCTTGCACTGTTGCTGTCATCGACTAGCTGACCCCAACCGGATGCGGTCTCCGCTAGCACGGTCAAGGGCCATGCGCCGGGGGTGTCGGTGAGGGGGAGTCAACGGCATCTTTTGATCGTGAAGGCTGTGTAGGGTGAGGGAGAGGGGTACAAGGGCGGCGGCCAAACTTGAATGGAACCGTGGGACGATCCCTCTCCACGTGGCTCTCAAGCCAGGATTACTTGAGCGCACATGGTGCGCTGGGACTCGCAGGGGGGATCATACCTGGCCTTACTTGTACATTATGGTATGATATTGCTCTATTTGGGGTATGCGGGGATGGGGGGTTGCGTGAACAAGGGGTTTTGGCTCGCGCGCGGAGGATTTTTAACCTTGGACTTCCCGCCATCCCTAATTTGGGGTATGCGGGGATGGGGGGTTGCGTGAACAAGGGGTTTTGGCTCGCGCGCGGAGGATTTTTAACCTTGGACTTCCCGCCATCCCTAGCCCGGTCTGCCTATATAGTAACAAATAGCCTCAGATAGTGACTAATATAGCTTGAATAGTGCACAAATAGTTCATGATTAGAATGAACAGGAGATATATTGACAAGACTAGACGAAATAGAATTACAGAGGTGTCAGAAACCTTATAGTGAGATTTAGGAATGAATTGATGTATTCATCCTGCGAGCCCGGTAACTTGGCGCAGAAATTCATGCCGTGAATATCCCAATATTTGAAGTCACCCGATATTTCTTTCTAGCTACATGCTCGAGATCTAATTAACAGGTCATGCCTATCTAATATCCAATGGCGTAAAAGGGTGCGGGTTGGCGTGTTCTTCGTTGCTGAGTGTTTGAAGGGGTTAGTTCCCATAGTCACGTGTTGGGTTGGGTGTTTTGTTTGTTTTGAACTTCGTGCGATCTCGAACGTCGAACCAACCCCTCGCCAACCCATCCACCCTCCCACCATGTCGTCAACCTCTCGTGCTCCTTCTCACCACCGCATCCAGCCAACGCCTTGTGCGCTATATGCGCTGCCCCAACCTTGCGCCCCACGCATTCAAAGATCGGTGTAGTTCCCTCGCCACCGACTTCGGCGGACCCTCCACAGGTGTGAGTTTGCTCTCATCAACCCTGCAGAACCTGCTAACCCACTCGGTTACTCTTTCGCAGAACTTCGTGCCTTATCCCTTTGATCGAATGACGGTGTTATGGGCTAAGGTGGGGCCATTTTACTGTGGACTGAACTCTCTCCTGCTGACCAACTTCTTCGCTTAAGCCTCACTCATTGGATTGCGACGAACGCCAAACAAGCCGCCACCGACCGCAAACCTCCCAAGTGCATTACCAAAGCTGGGAGGCAGGCTATTGTCAGCGAGAAGGCACCTGCCGCTAGCGGCGCGGCTTCTTGCAGGTCGGCGAAGCGCACGAGGAGCTCGGTGGTAAGTCGGTCCCCTACCTTTACCGCCGACATTTCAGTAAGCTGACATCCCTCTCCGCGCTCTTCCCCACAGCAAATGAAAAAGGCTGGGCTCCCAAGAACAAAACTACCCTCCTAACCGCCATTCGCTGATACGTTGCCTTTGGATATCTTCGGTAAGACAACAAGTATTTAGATGTAGCCCAGGAGCCGATATCTGTATGTAATATAGCTGTAGTATTTGTGAATATATCAATTCCCGCTCTGTCATGAATATGAGATATTGTACAAAGCTCGCTTTGGCAGGTTTAGAGTACACAATTAGCGCAATCTTGGCTTTTAAATTGAGCTATAGAATGACTATGAAAGCAACTTGACGGACTATCCTAGCTATCTAGTGAGGCTGGGTGCTATATTGGCCATAAACAGGGGGGGGGTTGCTATGGACCTATGGCGGCTATATTGCCATCATAGCACTATAGAGTAACGTTGGATTTCCCTGATGCCATAGGATAACGAATGAGCCAAAACGCAGGATTGGCTGAAGGACTCCGACTTTGTGCACATGTACAGCGGACCGCTGATCTTGGGGCCTTGAGTCACCCAAACGGTGTAATTCGTGCTGGGATTCAATCCATTTGGGATGAGGATCTGCGTTTGCCGGCCTAGACTTGGGTCCCGCACTATCGGCACCGCAGTCGCGTTGAATTTTTCTTGGGCTTGGGTCACTTCGGCAAGTTCCCGAAGGGCACAAGCGGATTTATAGAATGGGAACGTGTCGAGTGTGGACGACGTCGGAAGGATGACGATGCTGTACGGGGGTACGAAAGCTGGTGGCTGGAATGTGGGATGAAGTACTGGTAGAGTGTAGTTGGGCCATTGCGGGATTGGTAAATTGTTGATGGTTTCGAAAGGAGGGGAGAATTTTATAGCTTGAGTGGCGGTCGTGTCCCCGAGTATCGGTAGGTTTGCTGCGGGACCATGCGCTGGGATGTGCGCGCACCGAAGCGACAGAGAGAAGCCAGGCATAGGTTTCAAAAGGTGTGCATGAAGTAACCTCAGGACCAAGGGAAAGAGTAAGAGGGATAAAATTGGCACCGCCTTACCTTCCCCTTCCTAAACCCTAAACTCGGAGGTCCAAGCGGAGCTCCTCACGGCTCCACTTGCGACAAACGGCGATACGCGAGCTCCACTTTAAACGTCTCCACTCCATGGGTCTATACCACCCCGGAAAGTGATCTCATGCGAGTTCGGGTCGTTGCGATCTGTGATGTTGGGATCACTCATGGTTGAGACGAAGGATCGAGGTCGAGGTTGGTTCTTTGAACAAATGCACTTGAGATGGTGATTTCGGATCTGTATTGCGATAGGATGGAGTCAAAATGTGTCTTTTCAGTTACCCGATGGCTCCGGAGAGCGTTGAACTCACATCAGGTTCGATTCGAGCCGTAAGGAGGGTGCTGGGGTTGGGAGAAACGCCTTTTTCCGCGTGATCATCGCCAAGCGATTACGGGAGTTTATCGATATCTCAGTCCAGAATCCTTTTCAGACCCTTTGGGGGATGATCGGAGGGACAAAACTGCTTGCTAAGCTCTCGGGCGTTGAGCCGTCGTTGAGCCGGCTAAATGGATTGATGAATGAATTCAACCAAACGAGAAGCTTGCAAGGGCCATTAGTTCAAGCGCCCTAGTATCTAGATTTAGTTTGGGCGCCTAGGCGGAGTGCCGTCATAATCGATGCGTTTCGGAGGAAAGGGAGTATACCGGTTCGGATGAGCGATGCACGCAGTCAGTTCTCCCATTCCATGGCGCGGAGTCGATGTTCGCGCGGTTCGTCCTCCTGTCGAGTTTGCCGAACCCCTAGCATCATCGTCCACTTGACAGTGTGCGACCGTTTCTTCGGTACGGCTATTGGAATTTGGCCGTAAGGACGTAGAGCGTCAGGCTTTCTATTGGGTGTGCAGTCTGGTGCTGGGGTGTGATACGCGGTAGCTCTCGCTCGTCGCATCCTCCGCTATGTTTGAACCAAAATAATCGGCAATATCGAAGGCTCTCTAATTTAGTTAGTTGTACGGTTCACAATGTTATCCCGAAGTCTTGCGACGCCCTAATGCTCGGTTTATTAGAAATTGTCTCTTTTAACAGCACGAGGAGAATTCGGAGAGAAGTATATATTAATCGAGTGTTTTGTGTAGTTTGTTAACGTAGCGAAGTTGTTTGTGTTGTTCAATTATATATGTAAGATAAGAGGAGGTGGGTCGCCGTTACGATCGACAGCTTGTGCTTAGCGAGTATTCAGGGAAAAGTGTGAAATGGAATTCAAGCTCCGCCCCGTTCCCATGGCCAATGAGGGAACTTTCCCGAATGTCCCGTCCAATAGAGTGAGAGAATTCGCCACCCAGGTGTCTGGATATTTTTTTTTTTGCTTTGTTCAAAGACCATTCTGGACCCATCTCCTGGGCACGCCGCGACGTGTAGCCTGTCGCGCAAGAGCGTGGCATGGTTGCCACACTTATCACGACCGTACAATTGACCAGTGACTCTCCTGTCACTCGGCAAGCAGAGTTACATGGTAAGCCAAGATGAGGAGCATACTCATTAAACCTTACCTATTTCCTTACGTGAATCTTACAACTGAGTGAACCATCACATCGTGTTCGGTGCAGACGGGATGTGACAGTAGCCCCACATGAAAGGTGCTAGTGTTCAAGATGCCATATATGCAACAGGTCAGGTCTACCCCAGGTTTACATTCATTCGTCATCCAAAACACCTGGGCCGTGCGCGTTCGGAGTGCTCCCGAAGCGTCTTGGATTAACTTGAGATCTGCCAACCCACTTTAGCTAGTAGCCTTGCACCACTTCATCCCAATAGTCTTGTGCAAAAGCTTCCCGAGGTCGGGGGATGCTCCGAAAGAAGTTCAGGCCATGTGATGCGCATTTGCACTGCCAGTTAGTGTTTGGGTTGAAGGATCCCTCGCGGCAGAAAATCGCCGGCTCGCCGGCGATAACTGAACACCCTCGCTGGAAGGACCTGATGCTCGTTCACACACGCTACTAGCGGTGCCAAGAGTACATGGTGTCCTCTTGCGAGTAAACCTTTGGTCCTTTTCAAGAATATTGAGTGCAAAGACTACGCGGCCTCCATGCTGCGGGGTTCAAGGGGGTGAATTGAACATTCTTCGGTATCTCAGGGCCGCCACGCGTTTGTATTCGGGCATTTCCGACCTTCCCCCTTTCCTTGTGCGGAGCTATCCCTTCAAACCAAGCCACCAATTGAGCCAGAAACTCTTCTGGGGAGCATCCGGGAGTGAAGCCCGGGGTTTGGGCGGAACTCCGAGTCACCCCCTGCTCTCGGAACTCGCAGGCGGAAAAGGACGCGCTGTGGAAGCTCATGTTTCTACAGAGAATTTCTTATCGTAAACCGCTCATTGGCTCCTCGGAACGTCCTGATACCCAGTGGCAGGGATGCCAGAACTTGATATGTGCGTTTGACGTTAAAAGCGGGCGAATGAAGTCACATCGTCTTTCAACGGTCGAGAATTCTTTCCCTTCTTTCCGGCCATCGCCAAGTCCCCACGCCGTGAAGCTTACACCCCAATCTCCCCGGAGCCATATCCAATCGTGTCCAACTTCGTCTAGGATGGCAAGCGAGATGGCCCTCCAGCCCGAAGAGCCCCTAGACCCACTTGGCAATTCCGTACGTCCTTTTCATACATGAAGTACAGTATGATGACTGAAGCGGACCTTGAAGTGGAAGGCCCTCAATGAGATCGAAAGTCAACGGATTGATCAAAGAAGAATCATCACGACAGAAACCGCACCACATGCGAAGGGTGGACAAGGCACCATCATACTTGGAAGTATCATTCCTCAGGAAGCCATCGGGACGTCGATCCCCGGACAACTCTCAAATAACCTCCTAGAGGTAAAACTGGCAATCAAAAAGCTTGAATGGAATTGGGAGGATGTTGGAGAAACGGCGACGTTTTTCAAGGTGGAGCTGTTGTTGAAGCATTACCTTCTCATTCTGATCGCTGTCCATCAGTCGTTCGTCAACGAACTCAGTATAATGGCACCACTTAATCATCCCAACATTGTCAAACTCTTTGGTTTTGTTGAAGACATAACTAAAGGGGTCGCTTGGATCGTTTTACCCTGGGAAGCGAACGGGAACGTTCGAGAGTTTCTGCATTCCGGATCCGGAGAGTGGGACATTCCAGAGCGCATTTCTTTAGTGAGTAGGTTGACGCCGACCACGATCAATCCAACTAAGGGGCTCGTGGAAATAGATCCAGGACGTGATCAACGGAGTGGAATACCTGCATACCAGACTGCCTCCAATCTGCCACGGCGACCTCAAGTCGGTGAGCTTGTGAATTCGCCCTTGGAGAGGTTCTGCGTTAAAGAACCCACCATGCAGCTGAACATCTTAGTCAACTCATCCTATCGTGCAGTTGTCACAGACTTCGGATCGGCGCGAATCCAACAAGGCGTCCACGCAACGGAGGACGGTGTGAGCGAATCACCTCTCCCAACGGTCGAAGATGACGGAGCCGAGGAGTTCAAGTCTCCAACAATCAAGTATAGCAATAACAATTTGGAGCTCACTTTACCATATCCGGCGTTTTCCTTGCGATGGACAGCTCCTGAGGTGCTGAATAATGGGGTACAGGACATGCTCAGCGATATGTGGGCTGTAGGCTGGATATGCTGGGAAGTAAGTCGGTATCAAGGCTGGACTTCTCGCTGCAGCTCAGCTCACATGTCATGTTTTCTTTTAGATAGTAACCGGTAGACTCCCGTTTGAAGAACTATCTGATATGGGACCGATTACGTTTCGCGTGGTGGAAGGAAAACTTCCTGCGATTCGGGACGATGCCCAGCTGTCTCAGATCCTGACGCTCTGCAATCTGATGTCAGACTGTTGGATTTCAAATCCAGCCAGAAGGATCGATGCTTCCACTTTTCGGCAACGGGTCCGCTTCATAGTAAGTGCTTCTACTGGAACATCTCAAGAGTGCCTATACTCACAATGAGCCAGCCGTCTGAAGTCCCTTCGACCTCTACCGCTGGCGGTGCGAAAGTGCGTTCCGCAGCCTTATTGAACGAGTTGGGGAAAATGTATCTGTATCAGGACAACATGGCAGAGGCTGAGTCCCACTACCGATCCGCGGCCAATGTTGCTTCTAGAACAGGAAACGAAAGAGCTGAAGCAAGCGCATTGAACGGCCTGGGCCAGGTCTATCGTGCCCAGTCAAAGTATACGGATGCAGCGAATGCTTATATGGAAGCGCAGAAGATCCACTCTCGCATCGGGAACAAACTGGGTGCAGCGAACTCATTGCGGGGCCTGGGACAGATCTACCTTGCTCAGTCGAAATATCAAGACGCTCGAGATGCTTTTGAGCAAGCACACGTGACGCACTCCCAGATCGGCAACGACCTGGGCGCTGCGTATGCGTTGGACGGCCTGGGACAGGTCTACCGTCTTTTATCTATGTACCAAGAGGCAGAGAAGACTTTCAAGAAGGCGCACGAGATCCACTTTGGTATCAGCAACAACTCGGGCGCAGCAAATTCGTTGGATGGTTTGGGGCAAACCTACCGTGCTCAGTCGAAGTATCAGGAAGCAGAGGAGGCTTTCAAACAAGCGCAGCAAATTCACTCTAGTGACGGCAATGGTATGGGCCTGGCGGAGACGTTATATGGTCTGGGAGAGGTTTACCGTGTTCAGTCGAGACATCAAGAGGCGGAGAACGCTTTGAGAGAAGCACACCAAATTCATTCCCGCATAGGTAACGACCTAGGCGCGGCGACTGTGTTGGAAAGTTTGGGGGAGATCCACCGTGCGCGATCCAGGTACCAAGAGGCCGAGGAGGCTTTTCGGACATCGCACGAGATACACTCTCGCATTGGCAACCAATTGGGTGCGGCAAACGCATTGGACGGTCTGGGCAAGACATGCCACGATCAATCGAGGTTTCAAGAGGCGGAGGAGGCTTTCAGGAAAGCACGCCAGATCCACTCCGACATCGAACATGCCGTGGGCATGGCGAACGCGTTGAACGGCCTGGGTAGGACCTGCCTCGCTCAATCGAAAGGTCAAGAAGCCGAGGATGCTTTCAACTCCGCCTATAAAATAAATACTCGCATTGGCAATGATTCGGGTGCAGCAAGTGCGATAGAAGGTCTAGGACACGTCTACTGTGCTCAGTCGAGGTACCAAGAGGCGGAAGAGGCTTTCAAGGAAGCGCACGAGATATTCCTTCGGATCAGGGGCGGAATTGGCGTCGCGAACGCGTTGGACGGTCTGGGAGAAACCTACTATGCTCGGTCGAGGTATCAAGAAGCCCAAGAGGCTTTCAAAAAAGCGCGCGAGATCCACTCTCGTACCGAATATGCCCTGGGCACGGCAAACGCGTTGACCGGTCTAGGCATGACCTATCACGCTCAGGAAAGATACCAAGAGGCACGAGATGCTTTCAAGGAGGCGCACGAGATCCACTCTAGCATTTGCAATGCCATCGGCGAGGCAGTCGCGTTGAGCGGTCTAGGTGGAGCTTGCTATGCAGAGTTGATGTATGGAGAAGCTCAGGAGGCTTTAAACACCGCCTACGAGATTTATCTTCGTCTTGGCCACGATCGTGGTGCTGCAAGCGCCTCGCAGAACCTCGGAGGGGTCTTCCACGACCAAGGCAAATACGCTGAAATGGAAACCTTCTACCTCAAAGCGATTGCCGCTTATGGCCGTGCTGGCGATCCCGACGGCAAAGCCGAAACTCTTTACGCGCTCGGCGGTGCTCAAAATTCCCTGCACAAATACGTGGAGGCTGAGAACGCTGTTTCCGAAGCCCTTTCGATTTGGAGCAGCTTGGCTAACGAAGAAGGTGAAGCTGCAGCTTCCCTTCTGTTGGCATCGATCTTTTTATCTCAATCAAAAGAAGTCCAAGCAGCAGACGCCCTGATCCAAGCCGAAGCCGTCTTTGCCAGCTCCGGTCAGGATGCACCTCGTGCAGAGGCGTTAAATCTACTTGGTATCATCCATCTCGCGTGGGGCAAGTACGCCAAAGCAGAGGAGTTCCTCCAGCTCGCTCGAACAATTTCTTTACGCGCGAGCGATGTCGGCGGAGAGGCGAGAGCGTTGCTGAACCTTGGAAAGGTGTACTCTGATCAGGGCCGCCATGATGAGGCCGAGGAGTGCTTCGCTCGCACGCGAGATGCATATGCTAGCTGTGCTGACGAAGACGGTGAAGAAGAAGCATTGGACGCATTGATGACAGCATACTTTGCGCAAGACAGATTGGAGGACGTGAGAGGAGTATATATAGAAGCTTGCCAATTTTTCACAAGGACAGGCCGGGAGATGAGCGAGGCTTGCGCAAAGATCCGGGAATACTTTCAGGATCTAGAGAAGTCCACAGAAGCACAGAATTCTCAATCTCAGCCCGTACCGGACAGTACCGCCTCGTCAGTGACAGGTCCAGGCCGTTCCACGACAGCTCGGGATGAGGTACTCTGAGGGTGTGGGCTTTCTTAGTCTCATGAGTTACCGAACCTCGGAGGTCTATTGGGGTCGTAATTCTGGTATGCATACCGCGATACGCCAAAACGATCTAAAACCCTAGGAAAACATGTTTATATGCGTCCCCGTTTGTGTATTGCTACCTTGTCCTTGTAAGCTTGCTTCTTGGAGGTGGGAATAAAGTCGTATAATGACCACTCTATAGAATGCAGTTTGTTATAACTCTCATGATCATCTCGTTCGTGATGACGTTATACCTCACATGGGATGACTTGGGATTCGAGGGGCTTGTGGAGGATCGTCAGCTTCAGCGCCCTGGTTGACACGAATGATTTGGCGGTTTCTGAATCTTGCGAAGGGTGGTTTATCTACGTAATATGCCGTTTATTATGGCGATGGACTACGATTCTCCACCTATCTTTCTGTTATAAAAACTGAATCGGTAGGACGAGTTGTAACGAACATGCAGTTGGCCGGATTACGGCTGGCATCCCCTATGACTTCCCCACTAAGAAGGGCCTCTGAAACATAAATTCAAATCCATTACGTAATAAGAGGGAAACTGGTGGTGGAAGGACACAAAGACCAAGGACCAGACGTTCGCCAGCGATGAGCCCGTTCCAGCTATCTCAGACACCCGATGCGTAGCTCTCTGCGGTGTTAACGTCCGGTACGGGACATGCCCAACCAAGGAAAGGAGGTCACGTTCGGCGTACGGCTTGACACCATTCAATGCAGGGTAGCAACTCCGTGTCAGCCGTTTTAGGCGAGGGGAATCCTGCTGCACGTGGCAAGGATTGTGCTGGCTGTGGTATGAGATCGAATGGGACTTGAGGGTCGGACGTCGTTGAGGAACCTGACGATGTTGGCGTCGTGGGTCCCTTGGCCGAGGTTCGGTGCAACAGGGGAGGGAGCCAAAGCACGTCCAGACGCGGTACGCGTCGTAACAGTCCGCGGAGGGGTGTAAAGGGCAGGACGCGTCTCTACCAACCGGAGCGTGGAGAGTAAGACTGAGAAGTTGATCAACCATCCCGTCACGCTATTGTTAATCGCGGCACGTAACGTGCTCTCGTCCACGGTAGGAGTAGCATTAGGATCGGTTGAGCTGAAGCCGGATATGGGTAATGGTGTTGGGTAGGAGACCAGTGGGCAATAAGATAACGAGTGAGCAGGATTGGCTGGAGGACTCCGACTTGATGTACATGTACAACGGACCGCTGATCTTGGGGCCTTGGGTCACCCAAACGGTGTAAATTGTGCTGGGCTTCAAGCCATTCGGGATGAGGAAACTGCGTCTGCCAGCCTAGACTCGGTATCGGCACCGCAACCGCGTTGAATTGTTCCTGGGCTTGGGTCACTTCGGCAAGTTCCCGAAGGGCACAAGCGGATTTATAGAATGGGAACGTGTCAAGAGTGGATGGAGTCGGCAGGATGATGATGCTGTGTTGGGGTTACGAACGCGGGTGGCTGGAATGAGGGACGAAGTGCTGGTAGAGTATAGTTGGGTCATGGCGGGATTGGGAAATTGTTGATAGTTTCGAAAGTAGGGGAGAACTCGATAGGTTGAGTTGCGAGTATCGGTAGGTTTGCTGCGGGACCATGCGCTGGGCCTGTGCGCACACCGAAGGGACAGAGAAGCCAGACATAGGGTTCAAAAGGTGTGCATGAAGTAACCTCAGTACCAAGGGAAAGACTAAAAGGGATAAATGGGTACTTACATTCCCCTCCCTGAACCCCAAACTCGGAGGTCCAGACCAAACTCCGCACGGCGCCACTCGCGACAAACACCGCTACGCTAGCTCCACTTTAAACTTTTCTCCAGTCTACGGGTCTATACCATCCCGGAAAGTGATCTCCTGCGAGTTCGGGTCGTTGCGATCTGTGATGTTGGGATCACTAATGGTTGAGACGAAGGATCGAGGTCGAGGTCGGTTGTTCGAACAAATGCACCTGAGATGGTGATTTTGGATCTGTATTGCGATAGGAGGAAGTCAAAATGTGTCGTTCCAGGTACCCGATGGTTCTGGAGAGCGTTGAACTCGCATCAGGTTCGATTCGTGCCGTAAGGAGGGAGCTCGGGTTGGGAGAAAAGCTTTTCTCCGCGTTATCGTCGACAAGCGATTAAAGGAGTTTATTGATATC
>WSTX01000030.1:0-31711 GCA_019633405.1 Tulasnella sp. 408 | reverse complement strand
AGGATCCGGTTGGATCCCGTAAAACCTTTCTACGTCCAGAAACCGGGATAGATGCCGTAGACGGAGTCGGGGACCGGGCGGTGGTCGTTGCAGCGTCAAAATCCGAGTGATAGCCACGACTACTTATCCCATCCTGCACTTCGGCGTCAGCCCTCAATCTGTAACTATAAAATCAGTTGTGTGAAGATACGTCTCAGGGTTTCATTGAGCAATCCAATCACCTACCGTGCCTCTTCCGAATCCGAACCCCCTGAACCTTCACTTTCAGCAACGCCGAACTCCTCAATCATCTCTCGCTCGAGAGCTTTCCAATTATCTCTAACGTCGTCCTCCAGCTTGCTATGCCAGCGAAGGGCTCTGCCAGAGTATAGGCTTGAAGCGAATCCCGCCATCCATTCATAGTCTCTGTGCTTGTCCCTCTCGAACGCGGCTTGACGTATGTAGCGAATAAAGGAATCACATTCTTTCCCGCTTTTGCCTCTGAAGATGACGACTGTGCTCTCCTCTGTATGTTGGGACATCAACTAAAGCTGGAGGGGATGGTTGGTTGGGGTCAGGGGTAGGAAGGGCGTGTTTGTGTTGCGTCTGGACACGTGATGGTCCGGTCATTTCCGGAATCTTTCCCTCACTTTTCTGCGCATGCCTGAATGTGTTGCTTCACGAAGGCGGTGATCGGCATGACGCCAGATATGTCAATCACAGGCTGTCACTCCACTAGTTGAGGTCTGTTACGCAGTGACAATGCGCGGTGCCTGTCGTGGCTTTGCTTGTGCTCCCAGTCAGTGCATTGATTGTCTCAAATTCACCATCCGACTTCGTGCTTCTTTTGAGACAGCGAGCTTACCCCGGTCCTGACATATGGACACGGTGTGCCCCAAGGTGACATCAACCGCCACTTACAGGACTGACCGCAAATCGGAAGGGGCTTACCTGATTAGTAATGCAACATTTATTTGCACATGGTGACGAAAAGGCTTGCGACACATTCGGTGCTACAGTGCAACGTTGTGGGGCACGAGTCTTTGCCATCGTTGTCGGCCCTTTTTGGGGTTCAACCGCCGGGCGGCGCCAAAAATGAGCTTCCGCCTGCCCCGACCATGATTTGGAAAAAGCAATGAGTAAATTGACGGATTAATGCTTACGGGGGCAATACTAGTGGTTGGAGAATGCATCCTTCATCCATCTGAGTTGTTCATAGAGATACAGCTACACAAGTTGGCAAGCTCGTGCTCTCCTCTCCTCGCGTGTCACGCTGTCAAGATTTACTGTTCGATGCCACAATGGCCAATTTAGCAATTTCACATTGAATGAGTAGCCTTCTAAAGCAAATGGCCGTCTTCCTGAGACAGAGCAAGGTGTAGGCAGTTTGTCCTGACCGGCGGTCCCGTTGCCTTGGATCAAGCCTGCATGGCGACTAGGGCGACGACGGGGAACTCTTGTCCCCCTAACTGACAGCTTGGCGCCGAGTGTGATACAAGAATTTCGTTTATATTTGACGAAATATCGCATGGGGTGAGCCCTCTTCCGATCAGATCGGCTTTCTCGCTTAGAAGGGATGTCCAAAGTGAGAAACTCGTCCATTCCAGCCTAATGTAATCAGAAACATTCATAAAAGAGGGAACCTTTCAGTTAGCACATAGTACAAAAGGCTAGCTCATGCCTAAGAACACGACTTCCTGTCCCACAAGTATTTCGTATTGAGAAGTTTGCCCTTGGCATCAAACTTCACTCCCTCTTCTTTAAGTATATCGAGCTTGCGATGGTACTGAGTACCAGATTTACTTTGTGGTCCCCACTCTCCACAGAAACCGCCGACAAAAAGGTTGGATGCGATAACACGGTGGCAGGGTATGTATGGCGCGAAGGGGTTGTTACGAAGAGCTGCTCCGACTGAACGGGGCAAGGTAATGAAGTAGTTAGAGTAGCTAGACATGCCATAAATTCGAAAATGGCTAACCTGATCGAGGGGATCCGGAACGGAGGGCCACTGTAATATCCTACGGTGCATTGGGGAAATGAAGTTAAGCGCGAGGAGTATTCGTGACATTCGGGAGGTTGTTCTGACCTTATATGTGACAACTTTGCCCTTAGGAATAGTAAGAATGAAATCATACACATCCCATTGATGCTGCGTTATTGTCTGGTGTATCGTTCGGCTACGTTAGAATTTGGGGAAGATGAGGCCCTGAGGCCAGGCAAAAGGGCTCACTTTGCCCCCTGGCGTCTTGTAACCCCTTCGTTCCAATGTTTTCGGTTCTGGATAATGGATATTCGAGACTGTTGAAGAAGTAGATGCGGAAGTCGCTCGGGCGGGTGGGGGTATTTCTTCTATGTCCTCATCTTCCGTTGTAAGAGGTTTGCCGAATTCATTGTCAGGTGCGTTTTGGAACATCGAGCCGAATTTGGAACCAGGAGGTAACTCGTTGCAAACCTGAACCAGGACCGTTCCAAGAGATGTCGAGTATTCTTGAGCGTCGTTCCACATGGTCATAATGCAAAGGGCTGCCGGGTGCTCGACGATTCAAGGGAGTCGGAGTGGTGGATCGTGAAGCGGAGCCGAAAGGACACGGAGTAAACAAACCGATCTCCATCTTATGTCCATTACCTCCGTCGGCGTGATGGATGAGAAACCCGACTTTGTAATTGCACCATTCTCCTTCATTCCTTACTAAAAGTCTCTCACACGTATTTTCTCATCGATCAACTCGACTCCATCCTTGTACACGTCCTGCAGAACGCTCAATGGCTGAAGCAGCTCAAGACGGTGCGTCTAAGTCAATCGACCTGCATTACCTGTGAATCGACCTTGGTTTGACGTCTCCACAGGCCCTGTTCTAGTAGGAGTAATCGGTGGCAGTGGCCTATATAATCTTGAGCACTTGACTCCCATGTGAGATCCTTTTGCTGCTTGTCATGGTCTAGTCTAACCACGAACTTCTCAGTAAAGAGGTCAACCCTGAGACAGTGAGTGTAACAAAAGTGCTGAGGATACATGGTACTGACAGGCCCGTACTCAGCCATGGGGATTCGCCAGCTCCCCAATCACCATCTCCGCCCTCCCCTCAGGTGTTCGGGTCGCCTTCATCGCTCGACATGGAACCGCGCATAACATCAATCCATCCTCGGTCCCAACACGAGCCAACATTTCCGCTCTCAAATCGCTCGGGGTCAAAGCTGTCATCGCGTTTTCTGCGGTCGGATCCTTGCGAGAAGAGATTCGTCCGGGCGATTTCGTTATCCCTTCTCAGATTATAGACAGGACCAAGGGTATCCGGCCTTCCTCATTCTTCGAAGGTACAAGCATCGTCGGACACGCAATGTTTGGGGAGCCGTTCAGCGGCCAATTGGTCAGTTTAATCGAGCCCCTTGTTAGGAAAGAATTGGAAACGGAAGCCCCTGGAGTCCAACTGCATACCGGCAAGTGTGTTGTCGTAATGGAAGGACCACAATTCTCGACGCGCGCGGAGAGCAACATGTACCGAGCCTGGGGAGGTGACATCATAAATATGAGCACTCTTCCGGAAGCGAAGCTGGCTAGAGAGGCTGAGCTGAGGTAGAGGTCCTGCAGTCTGCGCGACGCAACTGGGACTAACCCAATCGATCCCAGTTACGCGCTGATTGCCACGGCCACAGATTATGATAGCTGGCGCGTTGGAGAGGAGCCAGTTACCGTCGCCGAGGTCATTAAGACCCTCAAGGCTAATGCAGATGCGTCCCGTAAAGTGGCAGCGGCGCTCATCGAGGATGTCAGCAATGCACTGTTGAAGGGCGATGTCATCACAGATGGAGAGGGGAGCATGCGATACGCCGTCATCACTCAAGGATACGCCCAAACGGAGGAAGACAAGAAGAAACTTTCATATGTTCTGCCGTACTTTTCCTAGATAGAATCCGCGTCAAGTTCAAGTTAGTAGTGGTTTGGTAGAGAGAATAGAGTTGTGAACATTTGGCAATATTTGCACGTCTTGACCTGGACCGTTGCTTTGCTCCCCGCCCTCGCCCCTCACTCCACTTCACCGTCAGATTGCTGAGCACTTGACAAATCGGCTTGGAAGCTAAGCAATACGTCTCTGAGACGCCCAAATCTCATCGTCAACCGCCCATTGAACCCCTCGCTGGACCACTCGCTGCTGGACACGATTGCTCATCATGCTGTTCCCGCTTTCGTGGTCTCCTCTACTATGCGCATTTGCTACCTTTGCACTGGGTGCTCCTGTAGCTGAGGCCAATGACCTTAAGCAACTTTCGATGGACAACTTTTCGACGAGCGTCGCCAAGGGAGTGTGGTGAGTGTCCGTGCCGTGCGAGATGCCGTCTCTGTAATCGACGAGGAATTTGGTTTTTTTTATAGGCTTGTAGAGCATTTCAGTCCGTACTGCCCGCACTGCAGGAATTTCGAGCCAACATGGAAGAAGTTGACCGAGGAGTATCAAGCTGCCGAAGCGGCGTCCAACTTTTATATGGCCCAGGTGAACTGCATCACCCAAGGAGGTAAGCCGATTTACAGAACATCCAAGGCACATCCGCTGATGGTTACCTTCTCCTGAAGACCTCTGCCAAGCAAACAAAATTGAGTACTACCCTCAAATCAAGCTGTGAGTCCAGTCGTGTTACACAGCAGCCACCTGGCCAACTCCAAATTTCCAGATATGCGGACGGCGTTGAGAAAGAAGTCTACAACGGCGACCGAACGATCGCAGTTTTGCGAAAGTATATCGACAGCCAAATCCAATCATATGCCGAGAGTGTCGCGGCTTCATCCCAATCCAGCACCCACCAAGAGGTTATCAGCTCAAGGGCGAACCCCGAGGGAAAGCTGGATGTTCTGACACAGGCGGATTTCAAATCGAAAATAGAAGAAGGTCCCACATTTGTTAAGTTCTATGCCCCATGGTGAGTTCCTTTCAACGATATGCTGGTGAGATTGTATCTGACTTAGTCTGAATGCCAGGTGTGGACACTGCAAGAAACTTGCTCCCGGTAGGTCGAGATATTATTACAGCAGCCGAGATAACCAATGGGACTGATGCCGATAACTCAGCTTGGGCTGAACTTGCGTCAACAATGAAGGGCGTTGTCAACATTGCCGAAGTTAACTGCGACGAGCAAAGTAAACTTTGCCGTCAAGAAGGAGTCGAGGGATATCCTACCTTGTATTTGTACAACGCTGGAAGTCGTGTTGACTACAAAGGACCCCGCAAACTGGAATCGATGGAAAACTTTGCTCGAAAGGCAGTCTCGATGTGAGTATTCTATACGAAATCGTCGACGGCTTGGAACTCAAAACTCATAATGCGAAGGGGCTTGAAAACTATCGATTTCAATTCCTTCCCGGAGACGGCCAAGTCCGAGAAGGTTGTCTATCTCTACCTGAGAACCATCAATACGTCAAGCTACGATATCGTACGTGACCATCTACATATCTGGTCATATCTCACTGAACAATCGCAATGACTTCTTAGAGTAAGGTGGAGGCGGCAGCGAAACCCCTGCTCGGGGACCCGCCAGTCGTTCAGTCGCAAGATCCTCTCCTGTGGAAGCAGTTCAATAAAGATCCATCTCGCGGCTCAGTCATACTCGCAGTCAAGAGTGGCGAAGTCACTTCGTCATTTAACGTCGAGCCCACCACGCCTGTTCAATCCATATCCCAATGGCTCCTCGAAAACAAACTCCCGTTGTTCGACGAATTGTCTGCAGATAACTTCCAAAGCGTCATGCGAAGCGAGAGTCGTGCACTTGTGGTTATCGTTGCCATTGATACGGATTCCAGAGACGCTGACAGGTTGGCAGCGGACACCGCGACCTTGAATGAGATGGCAAAAACGTGGAACGCCAGTGGACGGAAGATCGATGGGCGGCCGGTGGTCTTCGTGTGGATGGATGGTGTGCAGTGGCAAAAGTGGTTGAAGAGCATGTACGGAGTCAAACAGGTGCGTCCTTCGTCTCTTTTGAGCATTGCGCGAGCTAACCAGGTTACCCTTTTTCAGATCTCAATGCCAGCTGTAATAATTGCAGATCACGACGTGAGTGAACTTTTTTTATCACTCGCTTTGAGTCCCATTCCTCACCTCATGGAAAACAGAATCTTCTCTACTACGATATTGACCAGAACAAGAAACCGATCCATTTCGATGGCCCTTCAGTACATCAAGCACTGGAAGCCCTCGAAGCTGGTCAGCTCAAAGCCAAACATTCGGAGAATGTGGTGGAGAGAACTCTCCGGGTAGGTAACTATGCGCCTTGGTGGAGGAATTATACTAACGATTGCGAATTTCTAGGGTTTCCATCACAAGCTCGAGTCCTTTGAGGTGTGTCATCTGTGATGGTTATTCTCGCCGTATGAGGTTGCTGATAAGATTGTCATAGGCTTATTTCTCAGAGCATCCTTTCAGAACGATGGGCTGGATTGTAGCCCTAATCTCTCTCATTATCATCGGCTTGTGGAAGCTTGTACAGATGGACGTAGACCCCCATGCACAAAAGCGGCGCCGACTAGACTGAAGGGATAGGGAAATCGTCTTTATGTATCATCTATGACGTGCAGCATGCTCGACTATACATTCGGTGTTTAGGCTGGCGGGACGCTCATGTTGTGATCTGCTGAAACTCCGCGCAGACCAGAAGTGGTTTATTGGGTTTACATTTGAAACTCCTCAAAGCTTACTCCTGGTTTGGCTCGGGGCAGGAACCTGCGATAAGATGTCTACGATAGCTTGGGCGGTGCCGTCCGGTGAATTCTGCACCACCTGCAAAGTAAAAGAGAATGGTATTAGGTCGGTTCTAGTGGTAAACCGATTGATAGGCGTTCACCAGATGCCCAGCCTTTTCAACCCAGTGTATTGAAGCGCAGCGGATGTTGCTGACCGAAGAGTTTGCTAATGCTTCTTTGACCTTCAACTCGCTTTCACCAAAGATGTTCAACTAATGACAGAGAGGAACACCAGATCCGAACTTACACACTGTCCTCAACTGCTCCAAAGACCATAGAGACTGGAATATCTTGGGAGACTTCGGCAAGGCGGGCACAAATTGTGGAACCAAGTGGAATACCTCCACGATAGCAGGCGGCCTCGTGAAACCTATCACATGCTAGGGTCACCCCTTTGAAAGGCCCTATGGCTATTTTGCTTGCTGGATGCTCGCGAAGGGCGTGCTGAACGAACAGTTCGATTATGCGTGGGCTCCACGATGCGTAGCCTTTACTGGAATTGAAGTCCTTTAGTGCGGCCTGACGGGAAGACCAGACGTCTCGGCGTTGGTAAGACGCAGGAATCACGAAAGCGCCTCGAGGGAAGATATCGACTCCTGAATATTCGAGAACAGAGTCACTTGGTTGTTCAGCTATTTTCATATTATTGGAGACCAACCTGGAGGACTGATCATCGGTTCACACAGTCTGCTGAAAGTGAACCGGGATGGGAGACTGTTGGAGCCACACTCTTTGAGGAACCAAAGCGTGAACCTTCCCGTAGAAGCGTAAGAGACTTGTAGTGGACTTACAGAGAAACTGCACCCATGGAGTGACCCAAAGCCCACAGCCTCCGTTCGTTGAAATTCACGTGGGCACCGCGATCGATTCCGGCGGTAAGGAAGTAGCCTATAGCTCTCCCATACTCATCCCAAGGAACTGTTGGTCGAAAGTTAGCGCTTTCATGTGAGAAAGGAGCAAAGCGCCCTACATTCTTCCAGCCAGTTTGTCCTGAGGAACTTTTCATTCAACACCGCTGCTTCCCCATGGTTGGGTGCATCTATACACCAAACTTCACGTATTTTAGTCTGGGATTTTTGAGCTTCGGTGGCGGTGAAAAGCATCTCGATGACAGGTTCCCAGCATTCTTTGTGCATTCCCGTCGCATGTGCCACAACAAATGTTAACCCCTCAGCAGCGAAAGCTGAGTATTTCTTTGATGATGAGTAGCATTTTGCCGCGATAAAGTATGGGCATTCCTCGGACGGCTCTAAAATGTGCGAAGAGACTTGGAGGGAGGACATGATGGGTGAGAGTTGAGACGAGGAGTTCGGTCACGGCCACACGGGTAGTGGAGGCCGAATGTTCATAATCACGTGCCATGATGTAAGACGTGAATTCGCGGGAGCAACCCCTACCGGGTTTAGGACTGGAACAGCGATTGAGGCCAATGGGGAGCTGTAGCATGAGTTTCGTCCTGGCCAGTGGTGTTTGATTACATGATACGTTCGAACGGCCTAACAAGAGGCTCCGAATGTTCCTAGGTTAGGTCTACTGACTGGCACACAATAACTATTATCGCCGTGCTGCGTTTCATAATTTGCATCTCGCGTCACCTTCCGGGCACTTGGAGGTCATCGCATCCACCACAGCTTGAGCGACACCTGACGGAGAACTCTGGACAACCTGCAGACAATACCATAAGATGATACCAACCCCCCATGTTATCGACCGCGTAAGATTATACGACTCAAAGTTGCATACCAAGTGACCTGCATTTTGGACCCAGTGCACCGAAGCGAACTGTATTCCACTCACGGAGGGATTAGCAAGGGCCTCTTTTGCCCTTCTCGGTCTAGCGAGTCAATCAGCGATAACTCGGTACATGTTCCGGTAGTCACGTACACGCTGTCCTCTATGACGCCGAAGATTACTGACACCGGGACTTGACGAGAAATTTCGGCCAATCGAGGCACCAATCCCTGGACTAGATCAGAACCTCCCCGATAACAAGCCTGGATGGTATTTGATATGTTGGCAAGGGCCCGATGTCATTAAGTTTTGAACCTACCGCTTCATGGAACCTTCCGCAAGCCAACGTCACTCCATTCCACGGGGCGACTTGGTATTTGGAGGCTGGGTGATCTCGTAAGCCGAACTGCACAAAGAGTTCTATCATCCTTTCGTCCCAGCTCTTGTAGCCGCGACTAGATTTGAAGTCTTTCAAGGCTGCTTGCCGCGATGGCCAGACGTCCCGGCGCTGATATGTGGCTGGAAAAAAGTATGCTGTTGACGGACGGAGGTCGTGACCTTCGACCAAGGTGGTCAGTATCTCGTGGAATATAATGAGCATAGAGCAAATGAAGCACCCGGAGCACTGAGCATAGGCTCAACGATGATGATCCTCTCAAATCTCAGCTTGATTTCGTCGGACTGTTGCATCCAGACCCTGATTGCCCCGGGGATTCGTCAATTAACCACCGGTTAGCATTACGACATCGGACAGATAGTCCTACATGGAAACGGCACCCATAGAGTGTCCCAAGGCCCACAGTTTCCGCTTCGTAAAATCGATTTTTGCACCTCGTGCCGTTCCTGCCTGCAAGAACTGGCCAACTGCTCGCCCGTAGTCATCCCACGGAACTAAAAGCAACGGGTTCAGCGGTCTCATCGCACCAGGGGTACATAGCGCCACTCACAGACTTCGGTCCAGGCGTCATGCAGTATCTTCTCGTTTAGCATCGCGGCTTCGCCATGATTTGGACTCTCGATCGACCAAGCCTCTCGGATACGTGGCACAGCCCGGGGACTAGAGGCTTGGTGTTGAAATATTAGCGCAAGAGTAGGCTCCCAGCATTCCTTATGCATTCCACTTGCATGCGTGAGGATGAGAGTAATGGTGTCATTATCGCCTTCAGCCTGCAAGTCTGGCGGTGGCGTATAGCATTTCGCAGTCACCGCAAATGGATAATTTTGGGTCGGTTCCAGTACGTGCGAGGTGACTTGGAGCTGTGCCATTACGAAGGGTGAAATGGGATAACTGGACTGGTGAGATGTGGCGCGTGTTGATGGCGCTGCCGAACTTCAAACACCGGTGACCGGCAATCGGGATTCCAAACCAGCCGACTTCCGTCCCCTTATTACGTAATATGCCCCAACACGCTGCCCTCTTGAGCAAATGCCGACGCGCATGGGCAACTCTTATGGGGCCGCGGGGTACTGACCTTTACCCCTTGCGTCTCTCAGGAGCTCGGGGGCCGAGCATTGTGAGCCTCGTCGGAAACATCCTTTAGCACTGCGCCGCATGTTTCAAAGATGCCGTTAGCAATTGGTTTTAGACGCTTTTTTACTTGCCAAGGACTTTTTGGCGCACTGAGTGTACCGCCACAAACGCGAAATTACCAAACTCCGGATCGACGACCAAAAATGACACGCCACGTGCTGAGGCGACCCTTTGGGGATAGGGCCGGATAAACAAACCCGGACGGAGATGGCCCCCGGACAGAGGCCTAGTTCGGAATCCGAGCAGGGAAGATATTCGGGAGCGGCTCGGAACATTGCACTCCGCGGATACAGTCGTTTTGTCGGACTAGTCGGGTTGAGATATCGGGATTGGGTTGATATGGGCAACGACGTCCGGAGTGAGTGTGGAGGCCCGGCAGCGCGGAGGGAGGCCTTGGGGAAATAAGGTATTTCAAGGTAAGATAAAGGGATTGCGCCGAAGAAATGCCTTTCATCCGACTGGTCACCTCCCTCGGGATGTGGAGATCCGGACAAGATCGCAAAGTAAGCTTAACGACGAGGAAGAGACACCCGATGGACAGTCAATGAAGAGAAAACTCCGAGGGGCGAGCAAGGAACCGGGCCGAATGCCATGTATGTGCCCCATGGGATGGACGATATCCTCGATGGAGAAGTGAGGTTCCCTGATAAGATAATGAGTAACGGCATGACGTAGTGTGTACGGCTACTGAAAGCTACGGTGAAGGGAACGCCGACATGCCTGGACACTCACTGCAAAGTGACATGCATATCTGACGTCAACAGAAATCCGAGGAGGTTTGATCGCTTAATCACACACAACTTGCGACCGAGTGAATACGGTGTTCCGTCGCGTAGCCTCGGCGTCGAGACTATTCATGTCGCGCGGCATGAAGTGGTCTCAAGAATGAGCGGGCCGGTGAGAGATGTCTTTGAGCGCGTCTACTCCACGGCGAGACGCCCGGCCCGTGAGCACAACCTATTCGATCTAGTTAATTCTGGCAGTGTAATCCTATACATCGACCATATGGTCGCAGCGTCTTGGAGTTGAGTAAGCCGATTTGCACAGCCCGGGTAGACGCCCGTCGTAAGAATTCGAATCGTGGGAGTCAATTAGGATGAGGTCATCTTCCGGCGAGCCCGTTAGTTAATCGGCACAGCATCATCAGATCATCGGAAAGGATGCCCGTGTCCATGCAACACTCCACCTTCCACCTGCGCCGGCCACCTCGCCGATTCCTCGCTTTCCGCTCTGCTTACGCACGCTGATTACCCATCCACTTCCGAGAGTCACCCCGCGCAGCCGCCGAGAAAGAGTCAGCTCACGTCATCAACCTAAATCCCTCTCGTCGTCGCCGTCGTTGACTCTCGAGATTGCAAGACGCGATCCTCGGTGATCACGATGGAATGGGATGGGATGGGATGGGATGTCGAGAGACACAGACACAGGGGTGTGCTGGGGTGGACAGGAGCGCGGGAGGGAGGCCGAACCCGAAGCCCGAGGGTAAGGTTTTTCCGAGAGACCAAGACAGTGCCGCGTGTGCGAGGGAGAATCCGGTGCACACACACTTACACTCGAGATTAGCTCAGGAGCCCCGTCGCCTGTCATCCTCCTCCGTAGCCCGGGACGCGGACGAAATTTTGCCTCGGCGGCTGCGTCCACGTCTACGCTTCCGCAGTGCAATTTAGACGCTCACACACACGATGTATAAGAATATCCCCCTCCATCCTGTCCTCCCCCCTCCACATTCAACACCTCCAACAGTCAGAGCCCCTCCACCCCCGGAGCCGTCCTCACCTGCATACATATAAGCAGCCCCCAACCAACAGACATCTAGCAACTCCTCAGCAACACCACAATGCATCTCCACGCTGAATCTTGGGAAATCATCGACCACAAGGAAGTACCTCAGGTACCTGCCTATTATGACGAGGCTGGTAAGCACCACGACTTTACATAGTAAACAAACACGAGACTAACTCCCCCCTCACCGACAGCCGTCCAAATCACCTCCATCTCATCCAAGGACGTCATCCAGACGTTTACTTTCGACGGTCCATCGTGCTCGTCCTCGCCATCCTCACCCCTACAGAAATTCAAGCTCCTAAGGCCTCCGCGTTCGCCGAGCTTCGGATCTCGGTCCTCCCGATCCCCATCACCCCTCTCATCCGCTTACGATGATGATGCGACTTTCGAAGAGTCATGGGACAACGGCATGGCCTTCCGCGATCCCCACGACTTCTCCCCGGCTCAGGCTCGTGAAGCTCTCATCTCCGCAAGGTGTCAGCTGCTGAGCTCGAGCGAGATGAGAAAGCTGGGTGTCAACGCGTTGTTTTCCGAAGGGTGAGTCTTTCCACATGATCATCCCAATCCTGACCATCGATACTGATATTCTCTCGTCCTCATAGATGGACCATCACAAAGCTGCGCAAAGGCAATAAATATCGCCTCCAAGTTCGCTACACTGCTCGTCCGGCTAAAGCTGTCCTCCGCAGCGGTGCCTCAAAAGCATCGCTCACCGGCCTACCACCGTTCATGGATCTCCTTGAGGGAAGCTTGTAGATCCGAATCGACCCTCAGCCCCCTCCTTTCCGTGTATTTGTGCCCCCTCTCTCTGGTTGCTGCGATTATTGGACGCAACCAACCCCTTTCATCTATTTATTTCATTTCGTTCTTCGTGTCTACTTTACTTTTCTTCCTTTGAACATTCACTATTCGTTCTCATCTGCCTGTTGTTTACTACAATTCGTCATCAGCTATCGTTTTACCATTTTTGCATTGTTACTCTTGTGTACTCATTTCCACCAGTTGCATGTGTATCAATGTCCTATGTATTTCGACCATGGTTCTCGCAATCTAGTTGTCTGTTTGCTCCAATGTGTAATTGCCGTCGGGAAAGTTGGCACTTGGCTCGCTGAGATAATGACAATCTGCAACTTCGGTTATTGATTACCTTCCTCTGTCGGGCTCTTAACATAACCCAGCTAAGTGATCTCAGAGGAGCGTATGCATACTCAAAGGTGGTAGATGCCCCAGCTATTCTCACCAACCAGATATAGCATGATTTCTGGAACCATGGGGACAACGAAGCCGTCGACTCTTGGCTGCCGAAGGACAAGTTGGCGAGAAAACATGAGCTCGCTGTCCTCGGTAACCTAGATGCGGACCGGCCGCCGATATCGGCAATTATGTCAGCTCGGTCACCAACCTGCCTTCTCTTCGCCTGCTGCTACCTTCCTCCTTTCCACATCGCTCGCAGTCCAAACGGCTTCTCAGCCGTCGCGACCGCTTAACGAAGACCGCCATAATCGGGGCACAGCTCATCCACAGTCATCAGCATGCCGCTTTACTCGGCGAGAAGCCCGCTCAGTCCCCAGCACGGCATCGTCCCAGCCGTAGCGTGTGGCCCACGAACCCGTCGCGATTCAACTTATCGCGAAGAATTGGATGTTAGCCGCCGTCTCAGAAATGATTATCGCCCGGTCTATGTTCTCAAGGCACCGAATGAGGGTGGCCTTTCAACTGTGTGAACTACGTACTAGAGGGGAATGGCAGCAAGGGCTCTCAATACCTTTAGGTCTGGCGGGCGAGCTCAACTCCCTCGACTGCCTCGATGAACGAAGTTGCTCTGGAATCACTTTTTGGATTTCTTGTCGAGGTATGGCGCATGTCAGAGTTGTGGCCGGATGAAGGCCATCCCCATCCCCGTTACATTGGTTGGCAAGCGTCAAGGGCAGGGCCGCCCGATTCCTCGACTCCTTATCCTCTTGAAAATCGAGGGATAGGTGGGCATACGTACAGCTCGAAAGAATACATTATTAAAGCTAGTGAAAGTGTGTCCTGAACATTTTGCGTCTGATCAGGAACGTCAGCAACGCACCCAAACAAATCCAAAGCCTAATTAGGTTCACATAAAACTGTAAACGATAATATACGAGCTGCTCTGAAGAAGACATCTCGTAGATCGTGTGCATACAACTACAACGCTATGGGCGGAGTTTCTAGTCGCTGATCACAGGGTGAAGAGCTCTCTTGTAGTTTCTCACCCCTATTCGCAAAAGTTCGACGATTGAACGCAAAGTTCGGTCAGCGTTCTAATCCTCCTACTTCAAACAAGCTCAGATGGGCTCAGCCGGTCAGCCCTTTCCCTTCGGTGGAAGGACAGGACACGTCACGCCTGGCGATCCTAAGCAACAAGACCATCTAGAAGTCAAGAAACCCTCGCCACCGCCGACGGTTCTGAGGCCAATCACATACATCCCTTCTCAGATCCACCCTGCTGGAATTCTACCACCCTCTGCTCTCGGAATACATCTACCAATCCGTACATCACACCAAACCGACGATCTCACAGCGGTTATCGACTACCTCCAACCCGCGCTTCAGCACTTGCTTCGCACCAACTTGTCCTACATACTGAGGGAATCTCGCGATAGACCCCTCATCCATCCGACATACGCCCAGAGCGTTCAAGGTCTTGTCCAGATGCTCCAGACTCAATATCAAACAGAAGGATGTCTTAGCGCTTTGCAAACAGGGGAGGAGATCATGAAACGAATGGACGCAATTTTCCAAGGAGCGTGCACTCAGTGGAAAGGCTTCATTCTGCACGCCGCTTCCACTTCTCCAGGAACAGGGTTGGATGGTGCTATGGGATTGACGTCAGCGGTGAAGGGCAAGCGGTTCCTCGACCTCTACCTACCTGCATCAGGGTACTTCCGTGACAACGTCAAGGTCGTTGATTTTATGATGTCGTGCCTGAACTCTCACTATGTCTGCTTAAAGGACGCAAGTCGAGGTGGATACGGTTGGATGAACGAAGACGAGAGGAAGTATGTCGCTCGAGCAACCCAGATCGACAATGCAAGTCGCAACTCTGCTACGGCGAAGAAAGGAAACAAAGAAGAGCACACTACTCAAAGCGAACGCTTGAAGCGCATTGACGAGGTGCTCTGTAAGTGGGGTTACGAGCCCGAACGTGGTGGAGGGGCCAAAGAGCGTGCGGAAGCTATCCTTTGCGCTCAAGCCGCTACTCAAACGGATGTAGCTGTTCCCATAATTGCGGCCGCCATGAGGAGATGGAGACTGGAGCTTTTGGAACCACTCCTCGTAGAGCTGCCGACCCTGGGCAAATGCAACGCCGACCGCAACACGTCCGATAGTCCAACGTGCGAGGAAAGGGGAATCTTCTGGGATGTCTTAGAATACGTGCGGACAGTTCAGAACCCAAGACAAAAACAGGTTCTGGCGGCGGAGCTGGTGCTATCTTTCAATCATGCTGGTGTTAGCCCGTTCCACAGGATCGTCCAGGAGTTGGAAGCGTTGTTGGGTTAATCGTCGCCCTGATTAATCATGGGTATATTAGTAGAATTTTGTAAATCCGACTCCAAGATGTTAAAATACACCGAGCGGAAGGTCAAAATTATCTTGTAATTACTCTCGGTGCAAAGTCAACTAGCTAAATAATCGTAAGAGATCCTATGGGCTCGTTCTTGCCTTAAACGTTTCACCGGCTGTGTCGAGCTCCCCATTTTGTCGGCGATTGGCATGGATTTTAGCCTCCCATGAATAATCAAGGTAGTCATCACACGAAGTGTGGGTTATTATTGTAGCTACGTTAACGGAGACTCGCATGCCGGCCCTCCACTACCCAACCTGGAGTTTGTGCAATCCTACGGAGCATAAATGAAGGGGACACAAAGACAGCTTCAGTATCTTGCACATGACGATTTACCGTTTTCTTGTCATGGGTATTTGTTGACCAGGTCGAACGCCGAAACTCCCAGAACCGAAGCCCCGTAAAAGGGTTCGACCAATGGCAAGAATGGAAATTCCCGCCGCTCTTCAGGAGTTCATGGTTCTGGATACACCCCAGACGGGCATCCCGGCCCTTTGACTGTTCGGTATGAACGGGGATAAGAAAACCGCTAGGGACCGCCCTACCCAGACTCGTCTCCACCGCCTCTCCCCACGTACAGTGCACCCGCAATCCTGAACACTAACGATCTCACGGAGGCGGAGCTTACACCACATGGGCCAACCCCGAATGGAAGTGGCTTTGACTGCAGGTCGATGCCACTGATGTTAGGGAAGTAGACACAGACCATCGGTTCCCACCGCCACTTCACACACACGAAGTCAGAGGAACTCATCGGATCAAGTGGAAGACAAGGTATTGAATATCATTTTCTCCATCTCTTTTCGGGCAGGTTGATGAGGCGTCGGAAAGAATGTCCTTCTCATCTCATCGCAGCCGTAAAGCGGGAATGAAAAACCCGAATCTAGCTTTCGATCACCCTGAGTCCCGTTGAACTGGGACAAAGTAAGCATCTGCCCCCGCTCCTTTTGGTGCACAATGGGAAGAATAATCCCACGTGGCTTTGCAAAGGATGCCCCCGCCTATTTTCCTCGTCTCAGTAGTCGATGAAACGTCCCAAGCATATGCATAATCATGAGTGAGTGTTGGCTTGTATTGCATCCGTGGGCTGGGAAGGTCGGTAACATCCGCAGGCAGGGCGGCGGGAGATCGCTTTTCACCATCGCAATCTAGGACACAAAGGGAACTTGCCGCACTCAATCGCCATCACTTTCGTTTCTCTCCCTGGATATTGGACTCCTATCCTTAGCTCTGGTAGACTTTGGCGCTCCAACCCTGAAATCCTGCCCTCGAGCGCGTGGCAGAAGCGAATGCTGGCTTGTCACACCCGACGCTGACCTCCACGTGGCCCAGAGGTGCGGGCGAGTGCTATATTATACTAGGAAAGAGAGTTGAAGGTTTCCTATTCACAGGGATCAAAGTGTTTCCGGAGACGAGACGCCGAGACAAAGCGGGGCTTTGATTGGGTCTTAAACGTCGCTTCTGCGTCCACACCATCTTACACTTGCGACCTTATACCCAAGCCTGGTTGGGCAAATACAACTTTTCTGGAAGGGGGCTTGAGAACCCTTAGAGGTTAGGGCGACGATGGCTGTATCGGTCGCCTTCGAAGGGACCAGGGGGTCGGATGACGAAGGAGACGCTGGGATCGGTGATGTGTGATTTTGCGGGAAACGGGGCGTTCGATTCCACCATACTCGATCAGGAATTGTTGAACCCGTTGTTACGAGCCGGAACCGATATCTTTGCGCCTGCTGAGATTCTGCTTGGATTTCTATATAATCCTATTTCCGAACTTCGCCCTGACGAATTTCTTCAGCCCCGACCACGTTTTTACCTCCTCCTATCGCGTGCCACCCTGCCTCTCATCAAGATCCATGGCCCACAGCCCCGCTACGCGAGCATCCGTTGGCGTCGTTAACCAACTGGGGGGCAGCGGAGAACCAACATCCGTTGAACCACTGGAACCACCGGCGATCGCGGTCCTTCCTTCTGCCGTTATTGCCAGTGACGTCCTCTCGTTTGGGAGAGACCTTGAAGCGGGATCATCTTTGTCGCCGACGACTTCAGGACTCGGACTGCAGGTCTCTTGCCCCACCGATGCCATCGGTTCTCGGTCACGTCCCCCATTACCCAGCTCTTCCACTGCCATTACATCTGCCCCTTCAACCGACGCTGGCGTGCGAAAAGGAGGGCTCCGGTGGGCGCTGAACGTCCTCGGTCTACCTTGGAAGGCTTTCCGTTCCATCCTCAATAAAGCCGGGAGTTCCTCTCCATCTCCACCAGTGCACATTCTGGACAGAATAGAGATGCAAAATCAGCTCGCCCCAGAATTTTTCGGCAGGGCACCCTTGAGACATACACGTCAAGCTCATCGACTTCAAGCCGATAGGAATCGAGGAGGTCCTGGAGACACTACGCTTGTTGGGAGAGGGGTGGTATCACATTCGGTACCCGAATACACCGAGCAATACATACCCAGTGACGGCGATAGAACAATGCCAGAGTACCTGTGGAAGTTCGGTTTCTGTAAGTCTGTATTTTTCAGACTCTTAGTGTACGAAGCTTACTGAGTATCTTTTGCGTGGTAAATCAACTCTTTCCCTGCTGTGCTGATCCAGTATTTCCTCCGCTTTGGATCCTGGGCGCTTTATACCTCAAAGTCGGACTCCACCCGGAGTGGAACCCAAGATTGGAAGAGATCGATCCTCGCCACCGCACCGAGGCAAAAAAGGTTTTTCGTGCGAGAGAAAAGAAATACGCCAGACGATGTCTGGGCTGCCTCATCGTGTTCTTGCTGGCATCAGCGGCATTGGCCGAGGGGCTGATAATTGGGCTGCGATGACGCCCTATTACAGTCTTTACTCGGCGAGTCCTCGCAGACTACCTTGAAATTCATGAACTTTTGTCCTACTATCTTGATTCCTGTTCCCCGAGCAATCACTCGTGTGTTTCTATACTTTGGCTTTGGCAGCACAGTCTTTCCACATTCCGCTATCGAATACTTCACTTGCTTTATGTATCCCTAGCTTATGCACTCACTTTCCTATGTATTGCTCACTGGGGCGAATAGGATTTCATCTCATGTCTGGATTCTGCCGAGGAATAGGGGCTGGGAGGAGTCACAAAGGTCTCCGCACCGCGTGAATGGTGGGAACCGGTCAAGATTCACATTTGGGAATTTTATTCGAGAACTCCTCTTCTTGGGCAAGACGTAATTGGCCACAAGCAGGAGGAGATCACACACGCTACTGGCATAAGTCCCAGGTGATCCAGCGACGAACGTTTGTGTGAGTCTGTGGGGAGAAAATGCAGGATTCAGTGCGGCGACCTGAGGTGGGCTGATTACGTTCATTTTTATCAGGCGACGCGAACTCTTAAATCCTCAGTTCTCATCAAACCCCCCCTCCCTCGCCCAACTACCTCCATCTCTCTCAACAATGGCATCAGCACCTGGCGTCTTAATCCCTCACTCTCGACGGCGCCACTCTCATTCCTCTCCGGAAGCAGGGGAGGTTCCAGTCACCGTGGTCAAAGCGGTCCCACGTCGTCGGTCATTCCACCGCACCAGCATTGCCAAACGGAGCACGTCGATTGCCGATCCTCGGTCGGCTTCTCCAATGAACATAGACTCTGGCCATACAAGTGAGAGCTCCGACGCGGAGCATCACGACGACGACGACGAGCTACCACCGGGTCAAGCTCAGGAGCTAGAAGACGACAAGACGAGGGCCACAAGAACCAGTTTTAAGCCGTATCCTACTTTGGAGGCTCATCGACAGTACGGAGGCAGTACCGTAGCGAATGTTGCCACCAAAAACTCGGCCGCAGCGACCGCTGTCCTTTACCACCAAAACCCGCAACAGCGCGTTTCCCGAGTTGCTCCCCCTCCCCGCAACCTCACCAATCCCCTTCTCCTACCCTCGGTACCCCAAGCTCCTAACACCGGTCCCCAAAAGGAAAGCGTGCGGAGGTTGATTGTCGTCCTTGAAAGATGTTCCCTCGAGGCCTATAAGGTGTCTTCTGGAGGGGGCGGACGAGGCCGGGACGGAGGCGAGCATGTAAAGTATGCGTTACTCAATTGTGACGACCACCAGGGTATTTTGGCCAAAACGGGGAGGGACATTGCGGACGCACGACCTGACATTACTCATCAGGTATGTTCGATGGACTATAGGCTTGATCAGAGGCCTGACTTTATTCGCAGTGCCTCTTGACGCTCTTGGACTCGCCGTTGAACAAAGCTGGTCTACTCCAAGTATATGTTCACACTGTCAAGGGTGTTTTGATCGAGATCAATCCTCACGTCCGGATTCCGAGGACCTTCAAGCGTTTTTCTGGTCTTATGGGTACGGTTGACCTAACGAAGCACTTGCTGGAATCTGAAAAATTTCGTCTGGCTTCTCAGTTCAGCTACTCCATACCCTCAGTATCCGTGGAGTTAACGGAACGGAAAAGCTCCTCAAGGTCATTAAGGTGCGGGTAGCGAACTGTGAAATAAGATAGAATGCTCATAGTATACGACTTAGAATCCTGTGACCGACCATTTCCCTCCCAACACCTATAAAATCAGTACGTTTATTCTTCCCCCATCGATAACTTGGGGGCTAACTTTAACGATCTTGCACATAGCGCTATCTGGCGACGCCCAGACGGTCCGCCTATCTGAGTATCTCCCAAAGATACCAGCAGATCGTTCTATAGCCGTGTTTGTAGGTGCCATGGCTCGTGGTCGAGACGACTTTGCAGACGGGATTGTGGATGAGAAGATTTCGATCAGCAACTATCCGTTATCAGCCTCGGTAAGGAGCTCCGAGATTTCTGACATTCGAGGTTCTAAATTGTTGTTTTCCCGAGAACAGGTGGCATGCGGAAAGGTGGGCATACCGCGGTTTCCAAGTTTTCGCCCAGAGATCTAATCCTGAAATTTTGCAGTTTTGCTGTGCCATGGAGGATCTCATGAACGTCGTATAAGATGATGTCCCTCGCCCAACGTTCCAACACGGTGGCGTTGAACTCCAGGTAAGATAAGGTCGTTTAACACGAACCCGCGGTTGAGGGATTTGGGGCCTCTATTTCCAAATTCTGCTTTCCTCCGAACGTGCGCAGTGCTTCAACGCGTCTTAGTATTATCAATGTAGCATTTCCAACAATGCGTCTTTTTTCTGTGTTTTTATTTTGTACTTGTAATATCATGGTCATGCTTTGGGTGACTTGGGCGGGTCTGTTTGGGCTCCTGTTTGGTTCCCAGAGCCAGCTGCGTGCAGCATCGATCTCACTCCAGACCAGCCACTCACCGCTTACACGACGTCTCTTACCTCCCAACTTTGCACTTGAAACGATGCCCCCGACTCAGCCAAGAGACCCTCTCGCAGGCCATCTTGGTCATCTGACGGTCCCAGAGCAGCACGCTCTTGACAAATTCAAGAAGCAACTCCAGGAAGAGGGTAGCTTCGTCGCCGACAAGCACGACGATGCCACTCTTTTGCGGTTCCTTCGTGCGAGAAAGTTTGATCTTCCAAAGACCAAGTTGATGTGGGATAACTGTGAAACATGGCGGAAGGAGCAGGGGGTGGACGAATTGCTGTACGCTCGTCTCTGTTAAGCGGTTAGGGACGAGGCTGACCCTTCGGTAGCCACTTCGACTTCCCGGAAGGGCCTGAGGTGATGAAATACTATCCCCAGTATTACCACAAGACTGATAAGGTATGCCGAGAAGAAAATCGCTTTCCATAACTGTAGTCCCCTAACTCGTGCGTTGCGGGAACTCAAGGACGGCCGCCCTGTCTACATCGAGCAACTCGGCAAACTCGACATCGAGGCTCTCTACAAGGTCACGACGCAAGATCGCCTGTTGAAACGCCTCATTTCTCAATACGAGCAATTCCTTCACGAACGTCTACCTGCCACTTCCAAGGTTGTCGGGCACCCAGTCGAAACCAGTTGCACAATCCTCGACCTCGGAGGGGTATCCCTTTTGCAATTTTACAAAGTCAAGGACTACGTAAACCAGGCATCGGCCATCGGCCAGAATTATTACCCAGAATGCATGGGCAAGTTCTACATAATCAACGCCCCATGGGGGTTCGCCAGCGTATGGAGCTTGATCAAGCCTTGGCTGGATGAAGTCACCGTAGCCAAGATCGAGGTTCTGGGCGGGTCTTACAAGGATAAATTACTGCAACAGATTCCGAAGGAGAACTTGCCGAAGGAGTTTGGAGGCGAATGTCAATGCTCTGGACCGGGAGGATGCCAGATGAGCAATGCTGGCCCGTGGAATGTGCCCACCTCTGCCTCCACCGCGTCCGCACCTGCTCCGAGCGAGCAGCAACCGCTTGCACCTCCATCATAGGTAATATCGCCTATTATACGTAAAATGTTTCGGGAAAACTAACGTCATGATGATCAGATATACTTTCTAGACTAGCATCTTCTCGCTTTCACATTCTCGCTTTGATCTCTCGAATGTACTTGAAAGCGTTTACATACATGAGACGGATGAGAGTTGAAGTGGAAATTGAAGCTACACTTTCGTCGGCGGTGGTTGCACTAATTTCCAATCCTTCGCGTCTTCTATCCGGCAAGCCAACACTTCAGGTTCATCTTGATCTTCTATGAATTCATCTTGGCCAAAGCGAAGTCCAAAACCGATCGTTTTCGCCGAGTTGGGCCTTTGGAATAGTCCAACCTCTATAGCGTCCTCCGAGACGGAGAGAACCTCCCCGAGATGTAAGAGCATTGCCGGGGTGAGAGATGAGGAGTCTATCCCAAGAGCCTAGGTTTGGGAACGTTAGCACTTCAGAAAGACATCGCGGAAGCGTGCAAGGGCCAACCTGCCAGGCTACGACGGCACCCACTGACAAGTTGCCAACATCAATCTTGGGAAGGCTTCTAAAATCCGACTCCACAGCGTCCCAGTCTACCTTGTGAGGTCGAAAATCAGGAATCTGTTCCCGGATGTTCGTGTCTTCTGGATCTCCGTAGTTCAGAATAACGTCTTCTTCGAATTGGGGGGCAAATCCTGTTCTTTCTTCATGGCCGTGGCTGCTCCTCCTTTTGTCGGCCTTATCCGCGTTGCTAACGGTTGTCTTTGCCCGTTTTGTTCCCGGTCTCTGCTGCCAAAGATCTGCTTCGACGTCAATGCTTGTGACAAACATATTGGCGGGCAAGTCGACGGCCTCGGATGGTGGAATGAGGTGAGAAAGCTTCGGCTTGCGAGATGCACGGGGAGTGGGAGGGGGTAGGTCGGGTTCAGGAGGCACATCTGGAGATCTCGACGCATCGGGGTCGCAGAACACGAGCTTCTTTGGTCCGGACGAACCGGTCAGCCGCTCCTTATATCCCTTGCGCTTGTTGCTATTCTTGAGGGACATCATCATAAGTGGCTCTGGTGACATTTGGATAGGCGCCGGATGGACTGAGGAAGCAGGGAGCGGTGCGGTGAACGTGAACGTCTTGGGAGTGCCTGCACGCTCAAGGGAGGGCGCGCTTTGGGTGGGGTTAGGAACGGCAGGAGAGCCGTGGGTCGAGGCTAATTTGTACTTTCGAACAAGTCGGCGGCGGCGGTTCCGATCTCGAGTAGAGGCCTTTCCCTGGCCGGGGGGAACGAAATCCCTGGGTAAAGGGCTGACAGGTCTACTGGTAAGCATCTCGAACCAATGAAGTAGATGATAATATACTCACGTTAGTCTCCTTGCGGCGAGTGAAGAGAACGGACTCTTGCTGGCGGACGTCGGGGGCAGTATCGTTTCCACGGAAGGAGGGCCGGAAGAAGAGCTTGAGGTAGAGGAATCGGACCCGGAAGAGGTAGTTGATTCGGAAGATTCGGACGAGTCGGAAGAACTGGACTCTGTCTCCGTTTCCGAGCTCGACTCTGATTCATCGCTGGAGCTGCTGCTCGAAGAATCTTTTGCAAAGTTCGAAGAACTAAGTTTTGTCCTTTTGCTTGACCGATCTCCTTCAGCAGGCTCTGAGGCGACACGCAAGATTAGGATATCACCAGGGGGATCAAGCAGTGTTACATTACCTGAAGATATTGCCGCTGATTTTCGTTTATTGTTAGAGTTGGCCAGAGAGATCTGTCGGACGCTAGGAAGATGGCATCAAGACGAGTTTTGCACGTTCGGGAGTAGAAGTACTCACTTTATCAAGTCTCCCTCGCGCAATACATGATAGCACAGACTCTCATCGAGGAGCTCAAAGCCCTCTAGCTCTAGCTGCAATTGATCCCGTCCGAGCTGGCAAAGTTGTTCTGACAAGGCCTTTTTGAGGTCGAGTATGGTTTGGGTCGCAGCAGTATGGTCATCTATCCCGAACCAAGCTTTGAGGACTGGCAAAGGAGGATGAGATGCAATCCGAATCCGCATGGGTGAAGGCTCGAGGTGGGGGCGCCGGCAACCGCCCAACTGAACGTAGAAAACATACGCGTGGGAAGCTCGATGCGGTCACTGCTATCCGCTCAGTCCAGGCCACTATCCCCGACAGATCGTGTCGCCACTGAACAGATTCGTTTTATTCATCACGAACAGCGCGTCGGGAGTCTCTACTCTCGTATTTCAGCCAAGACTCCTGTCGGTCTTCTTGAAACTCACCGCCTACTCAACTCGACGCGTTCCCTGGATCATCCTCAGCTGCTCGAATGGCTCCCCGGAATAAGGGAAAGGACGCGGCAGGCGATCCTCAAATTTTCAAGGTATGACTCTTCTCGCAATGTTATACTCTTGTAAATAATTCGGTTCTAACCATCGGTGAACCGCACGTCAGGCCACGTACAGCGGCGTTCCCGTATACGAAATGTAGGCGGTTCCTGACGAACATAGGCTCCTCTTCATCTAGCTCACCGCCTTCACTCTCTTAGGGTCGTTAAAGGCGTCGCCGTTATGCGTCGACGCTCGGATGGGTGGCTCAACGCGACTCAGATCCTGAAAGTAGCCGGGTTCGACAAACCGCAGCGGACTCGCGTGTTGGAACGCGAAGTCCAGAAGGGAGAACACGAAAAGGTTCAGGGAGGCTACGGAAAGTATCAAGGTTGGTATTTTAAGAACTTTATCACAGCACGGACGCTGAAACGATTCTAAAAACCAGGTACCTGGGTTCCTCTCGACCGTGGTCTCTTGCTCGCCAAGCAATACAACATCGGGCATTTCATCCAACCCATAGTGGACTTTACCCCCCAGTCCAGTAGTCCTCCTCTCGCACCTCGACACCTCCCACCTGCGCCCGTCAAACCGAAGAAGAAGACCAATGCAACCGGCGAGGGAGGCTCAATGGCGACGCGTTCAGCCAAGCGGGGTGATCAAGCGTCCGGTCCGGCTATCGAGGTCGGGGATGATGACGGCGAAGCGGATGCCATCGGGGAGGACGACGATTTCTCCGAGATGGTTGGAGAGGGCGAGTCGAGAGACAGCTCTCCCCAGGCCAGCGAAGATGGATCGATGACCAGCAGCCCCTCAGACGCTTCCTCCAGCTCCCGAACGCCTTCGCCGTACGATTCCCCCGCAGATGGACCCAGCGGAGGGAACGGTGCCGTCAAGCCACAGGACTCGATGGATTGGTCTGCGACCGGCCGAGCCAGCGCTTCGGCATTGCAAGCGACTGGGAGCGGGGTGAAGTCCGGCACGGCCCAGGCTTACTCGCAAACGGGACCATACGCGAGTTCACAACCGACCTTTGGATTCCAGCAACCTTTTCAACTCTCTTTCCAGCAACCTTTTCAAACGGGTCGGGTGCCGGACAACCAGACGACATACGGAGACATCATTCTCGAATACTTCATCAGCGACACCACCACCATCCCTCAAATTCTCATCGCTCCGCCTCCCGACTTTGATCCGAACATGTCCATCGATGATGACGGACACACGGCGCTGCATTGGGCGTGCGCCATGGGTCGCGTAAGGGTCGTCAAGCTTCTCCTCACCGCTGGCGCGGACATTTTCCGTACCAATAAAGGCGGGCAAACTCCTCTCATGCGAAGCGTCATGTTTGCAAACAACTATGACGTCCGAAAGTTCCCCGAGCTGTACGAACTTTTGCATCGCTCCACCCTCAACATCGACAACTATAACCGCACAGTTTTCCATCATATCGTCGACCTCGCGATGTCAAAGGGCAAGACACACGCCGCTCGCTACTACATGGAAACCCTGCTCAACCGCCTGTCGGACTTTCCTCGCGAGCTCGCCGACATTATCAACTTTCAAGACGAAGACGGCGAGACGGCGTTGACGCTTGCTGCGCGCTGCCGGAGCAAGCGCTTGGTCAAGCTTCTTCTCGACCATGGGGCCGATCCGAAAATTCGCAACGCGGATCAAAAGACGACCGAGGATTATATTTTGGAGGATGAACGGTTCCGTTATTCGCCTCATATGCGGGGACAGGCGTTGGCGCTGCCAGGACCATCCGGCGTGCCGGGAGCGTACGGGCCTCGACTTCATAACTCGACCGCTGCTCAGCATGCCGCCGGAAAATGCACCCAAGACATGGCCGTCCTCCTCGACAATCTCGCGACGTCGTTCGATCAGGAACTGGCCGACAAGGATCGCGATCTGGTCCAAGCGCGGGCTCTTCTCACCAACATCCAAGCGGAGATCGTCGAGACCCAAAAGGCCGTCGACATGCTTAACCAGCAAGCGGCGGAATTGGACGGTCAGGAAGCCCGGCTGCACTCGTTGGAGGGAGAACTGAAGGGGAAGATGAGCAAGCGGTTCCGTCTTGGTTGGGAGAAGTGGCTCAAGGATGAAGAGGCGAGGGAGAAGACTTGGAAATCGACGGGAGGTGGAACGGTGCTGGTCCAGGAGCTCCTGAATCGTGGGGCCGGGGGGAATGTTTCGGTTGGCCCAGGAGAGCCGACGTCTTCGTCTCCGGAGCGCAAGACCAGGGCGGCTGTCGCGGGTTTGGGCCAACATAACCCGGAGGAGGTCGCGGACCTTGTCGACCTGTATACCGAGGCTGCAAAGATCGCTGGCGGAGGTTCCGTGGAACTCGCTCAAGCATGTGACGCTCTAAGAGGGGAGATCGAGCAGCATCGTCTCAAGCGAAGGCAGGCGTTTGAAGACTACGTTCAACTGAGTGCGGAATCGGGAACGGGCGGGCGCATGGCGGATTATAGGCGGCTGATTGGAGCGGGATGCGGTGGAGTTCCACCTCATGAAGTTGACAACGTGATTGGGGTGCTGCTGGAGGTAAGTACTAATGATCGTTGATGGGGGGGGCAACTGACAAAGGCGGCGCTTTTGCAGACTTTGGAAGCAGATGAAGGCAGCTTGACCAACAATGTGCCCAAGGCCGCCGCTGTTGTAGTAGCTGATGTTTGAGTGCTTGATGCTGGCATGGACAGACATTGCGTAATGTGGTAGATGCTTGTTTCTCATCATGATGTATTTTTAGTATCTGATATCCCATGCATGTATGACACAAGGGTATGACATTAATGTGGGACCATAAGGTAACTGGACAGGATGCTGAAGTGCATGAGGGGTAAGCCAAGGTGGAGTATAAAGAGAGGGCAAAGGGATGATGTAGGGCAGGACCGCATAGCCCTTGCAGATAGTCAGCAACACCTTTAAGTCTACCGGACGAAGATTGACGTCCACCAACACCTCCCCCCCCTGGCCAACGTACTCTTTCCTGCCACTAAACCCTACAGAAAACCATTCAGATGACTGGATTTTCGCCTTTGGAGGTTGAAAGCATGAGCGAGGATCCGGAAGTGGAGTTGTCGCAACTAAGCACCACACGTACAAAGGCCATGTCTCTCCAATTCGCTTTCGCCACCCTATTCTAATACTGTTCTAATCCTATTATCGAGACTAATGGAACTGAGTGAGCGAGAAGTGAGAAAGTCACGGGGAGGTGCTCGCGCCGGAGCTAACGGGCTTACATCCGTGAGCCTAGCACCCGTCAACCGCGATTCGAGGCTCCGCTCCCCCCGCCACAACAAAGCAGTATTACCATCGCCGCCACCGTCGATCACGATTCAAAGCCAAAAGTCCACGCATCGTCGACAAAACAGCGGCAATAATATCACAAGAACTCTTCCACATTCTTTACCAACGTCAATGGCAGAAACGGCTTCGACTCCGACATTTCAAATTGAACCGCCCGCCCTTCACCTCACTACGCCGTCCACGACGCCAATGACGAGATCGACGGCTGGGGTGCGTTAGCTTCCATGGAATTTCGAACGTCGCACTGACCTTTTTGCATCAAATTCAGGCTCTAATGTGTCCCACAACCGCGACCTAGAACGCTTTACGGACCACGGTGCCAACGCTCCTCAACCATCCTTATCCGCCCTCTCAACTCTCAAAAACCCCTCCTCGGCGTTCGGGATCCCGAATGTCTCGGCCCCTTTTATTCAACATTACATCCCTCGCGGACGGCTCGCTCGCTTTGCTCCGACTCGCCTGCTCGCTTCGCAACACCGTTCTTCAACCCCCTTGCCTGCCTTTCAATACTCAAAATCCCATCCTTGACATTCAACATCATCGCCAAGTTTTTCGACCGCGTTGTTTTCTAACGCCCGACGGGGTTTTCCGACCTGCTGTAGCCAAGCCGCGTTCATTAGGCCTCCATTACCCGCGTCCTGAATGATCAAGATACTCTCGCGGGGGGCACTGGCCTAGCAATGACATTAGGGGCGGTGGGAGGCGCCGATGTAGACGTTTTTCAACGTCCACGCTGGCGTGGTTTTAATCTCTACGGACGTTGGCGGCTCTGGTAGGTTAATTTATCGTATCTTGAACGCCACCACTCATGTTTTCATTGGTATTTAGGTCCAATTGCGCCGTCGCTACCCGTCATTAATGCTAACGATGGATCGAAGACTTGGTACGTCCGTTTTTCTAAGCTCGAACGTCAATACTTACCTTGTTTCAGTAGCTTTCAGGTCTAATCGTTTTCTTCAACTATTGGCGGCCCAACTTCCCGATACCACCACCGTCTCTTTACAGTCGCTTGCGGTCTCGAAAAGCAGCGCACCGGCGAACGCGACGTCGGTCCTCGTGAAGAAACTTTCCCTATTGACCATGGACGACGATATTTTCGAAGACAAGACCACCGCTGGTGACACCCATCTTGGTAGTTAGGACTTGAACCGTCTCTCCAACCACTTCGTCTAGGAGCTCGAATGAAAGTTCGAGATGGACCTCTCCTCGAAGGCCCGCGCTGTCCGTCGTCTGGGCACCGCTCGCAAGCGTGCCTCTCTCCGGCTCCTCGGACCTCCGTCGAAATCGACTCGCCGTCCGAGGGTATCGACTTCTACGCTTCCATCCCCCTCCCTCGCTTTGAAGGACCTTGTCCGTTCGACCCACAACCCCGCCGAGACGATCCTCCGCGATTCCGAGATCGACAAGTCTGCCGTCAACGACATCGTCCTCATCAGTGGTCCCCTTGTATCATGGAACCCGTGTCGAACTTCTTCAACAACAAGGAACCGGTCGTCCCGTCATTGAGGTCACTCACAACTCTTCGGAAAGATGAAGCAGACCGTTTAGGCCCACCTCGGCGAGAAGGTCAGCCGCGCCGTCGTCACCATCCTACTTCAACGACGCTTAGTTCAACGACGCTTAGCGTAACGACGCTAGCGTCGGCCATCACGGACGCCGATCTGACCATTCTCCGTCTCGTCGACGAACCCACCACCGCCCCATCGACACGAAGACTTCCCGTGGCGCCGACGAATTCTACATCATCGACTACAACGACGCCTCCCTCTTGACCGTCGAGAACGGTGTCTTCGAGGTCTTGGCCACCGCTGGTGACCCCCACCTCGGTGGTGAGGACTTTGTCGACCACTTTATCGACCACTTCGCCCAGGATTTCAAGCGCAAGCTCAAGGACGTCCCCCCGAACGTCCACGCTCTCCCTTGTCCAACAACCGCTCGCGGGCCTGCCAAGCGTACCCTCGTTTCGACTGCGCGCTTCCTCCCGCCACGAGCCCGACCTTCCCTACTTCCGAACGACGTCCAGGTAGGGTTTTCCCAACCTTTTCAATCCGTTCACAAATCGTTTTACTAAACTCCGACCTCCTGACCCCTTTCTCCCAATTCTATCAAACATCCAGCATCCCCGTTCGCCGCCACCGGTCCCACCGAAGAAACAACGACTGAAGCCGCCTCCCTCCTCTGTAACATCTCCCACTCGCGTTCCCTCGGGAATACAACCTTCTTCATCTCGCCCCGAGCTGCGTGCTTCCGCGTCTTCCTCGTCCTCGTCCTCTCGGAAAGCAATATCTCACTCAGCACTCCAACAACCAACGAACGCGAATGAAGCATGGGAAGGGAATGAACTGTCACCACCGGAGATCTGGAACAGGATGACTTGAACGAGCTCCGCGCGTGGGGGACGGGAAAAGCAAGGGGGCGCCGGGGAAGGGGCCGCAGAAGTCTGGGCAGGGTGTGCGCAGGGGCGGTGGGACCTCGTCGGAGGGCCAGCCGGGTCTCAAGGCAACCAGCCAGCTGCCGTCCACGTCCCCGACACAACTTGCTCTCATCCGGATGAGGACGCTTCCTGTAAAACTTGCAGAGGAGCTTCTGAACAAAGCATGCCTCCTGGCCTGGGCGAGATTGTCAAATTGGGTACATGGCACGCGCAAATGGTATCTCTGGAACGACGAAGGGGATCTTCTGGCCGGCGGGTACCAGCACGGAGTCCAGCGGTTCCACGAAATTGGGGGAAGCACCTAACCAACCACTACCCGCGTCCTGTGCACTTTCAACGACCGGTAGTGTCCCGCCGGCGCCTCAGATTGACGCCACCTCGAGGCTTGCCGCTGCAAATCTAACTTGTGCGGCGACATCTCCACTCTTGCCGCCACCACCGGCCTCATCATCCCGGCAGCCCATATATACGTCCCAGGCAACCATGGATCCTTCAAAGCTCCTTTTAGCGTCACTAATGTCCTCAGCCACGAACCTCGGCCTTTCGCCGCCATTTTCGACCCTCGCTGCCGTTCTTGACTTCACGACCTATGACCACCCGCTCCCTCGACCTCGCGGAGTTTCCGCCCGCTTTCACCGTCGGATGCCGACACCTGGACCGACCAGCGGAAGGAGATCATCAGACCGCTATCGCTAGCCTCGGCCTTCAATGGGGTCTCGAGTTCTGCACGAAGAACACTGGCTCGGCGGTTGGACCACGGGCGCTCTCGCCATCCCCGGAGACAAATGCTGACAATACCGGCGCTACAGTCTCAAGGACACACCCCGATGCTGTCGCCAATTTTGCTCCAGTTGCCACTTCGGATGGCAATGGGACCGGGACACCCCGACCAACCCAGATGCGCCCCCTGCATTGACCTGCTGCCGCTGAACTCTGGCGCATGTTCTGGCACGACCCGTTATATCCATTGAACTGGCTCGCGCTCGGCCACAAACTGAGTGCCATCCGGTCCAACATGAATGGGGCATGAAAGCCGGCAGACACACCGGGGATGTTATTTGTTTTGGATGGCATAGAGAGCCATGGGATGTGGGGCACTGGTTAAGCATGATGGGGGATGAGAAGGATGAATTAGAGGATGGGAGATGGTTGAGATGGGTGGGTGAGTGGGCTGAGATGGTTGATGGAATATAGGAATGGGATATGTGGTTTGGAGGTAAAGGGAGAGTAGGAGGGTTGTGTTGAGATGGGAAGTATGGATGGTGGGAGAGGTGGATGGAGTAATAGTGGATGTATGATGAAGTGTTAGGTGAATGTGAATGTGAATGTGACAGAGAGAGGAGGGGTGTGAGCAAGTGAGGTGGCAACAGAAGGTGAATGGGAAGGTATGAGGGGATGGACCACAAGTGAAAAAAAGTTCAGTTGACAAGGACAGAACAAGGGAAGTACACAAGGTGAAGGACACAATGGAGTGAGGAGGCAGAGAGGGTTGGGAGGTGGAGAGTTGAAAAGGTGAGGTGAAGGCAGCAGGGTAAGAGGGTTGAGGTGTGGGAGCAAGCAAGAGTGGTTGAAGACAGAGGAGTGAAATGGGTGACCCAGTGGAGGAAAGGATGGGGTGAACAGGAAGAGGGTAGGACAACAGCATCAGAGAGAGTGAGCAGCAAGTGACCCAAGCAGTCAAAGGGAGAAGCAGGGAATGTTAAGGTGTGGTGGCAAGTGGTGTGAGCAGCAAGCAAGGGTGTTGGAGAGGGGAAAGTGGGGCAGAGGACAGAAGAAGGTAGAGGTGAGACAGAGTGAGCAGCAAGGGTGAAGGCAAGGGCACAAGAGTGACAGAGTAGCAGCAACACAGAGTTGTGGTGGTGGCACAAAGAGAAGTGTCAGAGTGTAAGTAGAGGGGAAGCAGTGTTTGTCAATGTTTGTAATATAGGTTAGGTTAGGTTAGGTTAGGTTAGGTTAGGTTAGGTTAGGTTAGGTTAGGTTAGGTTAGGTTAGGTTAGGTTAG
>WSTX01000029.1:0-32104 GCA_019633405.1 Tulasnella sp. 408 | reverse complement strand
GCAACACACCCACCACAGGTCATTCTGATGGACCTTCGATAACACCCGGGGGATGTGTGGCAAATGGCATGGGCGACCCCCGGACCGATCCCCCTTAGTAGACGGACAACCTTCGGGGGATCGTGTCCAGGACGGCTCCTAGGCGGCAAACCTTGGTTACCTCGTTGTTCAGTGCCGGGAGTGTTCCGCATAGAGGACGATTCGGATATCTCCTGCCATCAACTATAAAATGATTTCCCCACTTTGTAGCGGCAAAATAATTATTGGCGCTCTTCCAGGTTTTCTAGAAGACGAGATAACCTCCTTCGCAGGCTTTCTGTCAAATGCCTCGGTAGCGGTACGCAATCTGATGGGATGGCAGCCAATCATGTTGACCCTGTTACCGCCTTACCTCTTTGGGAACCGTCAGAACCTTGGTGAAGCCACAGGGGCAATCGTAACGGTGGGGATATGTCCTTGGAATGTACAAAGCGATGCAAGAGCGCCAGAGCACAGGGTTCTGTCTCTCAAAACGTTAGTCCGCCCCTGAATTTCATCCGACGGGCAGAGAGCGGACCACAGGGGCATGATGCCAACTGTGCATATACCGTTCAATGGAGCTGGTGTTCATCGTCCAGTCTTCTCCTCAGCGACCTTTTCTTTTACTTGGACTGTGATCCTGCGACCAAAAGCATCCGAAGGAAAATACAGAGACCTTTAGTAATAAGTTCTGGTGAAATTTGGGAGCAGCGGGATTTTTTTCTTTGTCCCCAAATTGATCCTCCCACAGTCGGGCGGGAACACCACGCCTCTGATACTTATCGTGAAAGGTCCGTATGCTCGTTTCTCATGTGCCATGTCGGGTCTAGTGGATTCACAGCCTTGAGAACTTGTGCCCCGTGCCGCATTGCGGATCTTCGTGTTGCGACACACGGCTCCCGACGAGGAGAAACAACCGGCCTTCTAGAGGAAGCCTCTAACCCCGTTCAATTACCTTGAGCGCACCAACCACAAACTATTCTCTCCCGATTCAACGCCCCTGAACCTGCATTCAGGTCGTAAAGGGGAATTAGTCAGCCTCGTCAGGCGATATAATGTCCCCAAACCACAGGCGAACACTCCTTCACCCTTCCTACCCTCAGCCCCTTCCGTTGTCTATCCTGAACATCACGTCTGCCATATCCACCTAGAACTTAAGCGCAACATCTTGCTCTAATGCCTTAACCCCCTTGCCTCGTGGTGACCCCAACCTCCACCTTTCATCATCAGTCAAACACGGTTCATTTTGCAAAACGGCAATACATACCTAGGCTCTGGAAGCCTGCCATCATCTCTTCTCAAGACCGCAACGCAGTACTATGCTTAATCAATTGCACACTTGCACATCCGAGGACAGATTAGTGCACTCTGGTAATATTGTCCGCCTTCCTTCGGTATAGAGATTCGCGAACCCCCCCCCTCCAGGTCCTCTCTCCCCTCCTTTCTCCCCTCAGTCAATACTGCGTCAGAATGGACGACCTTCTCTCTCCACAAGCTCTCACCACAATTGAGAATTCATTCTCTATGCCTTTCGATACCACATCTGGTGGGCAATCAAGCCAGCATCCTCAACCTCTATCACCTCGTGTGCGTCCTTCGCCACCTGGCGCCTCCTGTCAATCCTCCATAACAGCTTATCACGACTCCTCTCCACCGTGTGCTTCATCGCACTCTCCAGCCGACCACGAGCAGCGCGAAGAGATTATGGACCCGGCTTCCTCTAGACCGCCTTCAGCAGGACTGAACCGATCAGCATCGCCAACAGCTGGAGCTCACCTTCCGTTGCAAATTCTCAATGATACGCCAACCAAAATCACAGTGTCGGCTCGTAGCCAAAGCCTAGCCCCCGACTTAGGAGTCACTTGGGATGCTATAAGCATGCACGATCTTCCTGCAACTGCTGAGATTTCTCGGAATCCTTTGGGGCCGCTCCAAAGCGATCCTTCCCAACAACTCTCAACCGTCTCTCCTCATCTCTCTCTGTCCCCAGTCGCTAGCCCGACTTCGACTCCTCCTCCCTCAGCCTTCCTTCTCTCCTCTGGACGGCTTACACAAGTGCAGCCTCAGCCTTTCGCTTCATCTAACATGGCCACCTCTCCTTCTGACCAGCGGCCCGAAGGGGAGATGGGAGATACTTCTTGTCTAGACACAATCGACTCCTGGTCCGTCATTAATAGGTCAAATTTCGGGGAAGGTAGTGTTGAAGGCTCGTTTGATGTCGCCATTGGAGATCTTAGTGAAGCCTCGTATGTGGCAGCCGACAAAACGACTAGACAGCCCCGGCCCCCCGCACTCGTGGATCTGGGTGCCTGTACACATGTTTCTCGAGCTGGCTCTTGGCACTGTAAATTTACCTCTCGGAATCGCGGTTGTGGGGATCCCGATCAGAAAAGTTTAAGGCAAGGGATTTCATGGGGTGTGATGGTAGGTTTGGATTTTGAATTATTTTCGGCTACCGTGCTAACTCGAGACCTTGCACACACAGTTCCTGGGAGCTGTTGGCGGCCTGGTCCTGCAAGAGTTGCTTGAATTCATGCAAAGGTACTTTGACTGGTGGCGGTTGCACAGTCACTGGGGCCTTCGGTTACTTGCGGCGTCAGTCGCTTTGGCGGCTTGTATCTTCCGCCTGAAGCTCCGTCAGAAACGATCACATCCCATCCCTCCTTCAAATGCTTCTCAACCATGCTCCTCGTCTGTGGCCTTACCCCTCGATCGAACGACCGCCGTGGATGGTGCCCTGCGGTCCAATCGCGTGACCCCTGGCCTTAAGGCTGGTCAGGTCCCCACGCCCAGTCCTCGACGTGTAGTGGTGTCAGAATTTCGGTTTTTATCCACCCACCCATCTATGCGCGGATGGGTCAGCGAGCCTGAAGGCGACCCCGACCGGTGCGGGGGCTATAGCGACGTCTGGAAATGTCGCGTCCGGTTTTGTGAGCCCTCGGATTCTCACCTAACTGAGGTGAGCCCCAAATTGGGTTATCCCAAACTACTTGAAAGGCTCATATTACTTGATTGCGATTTAGGTTGCCGTCAAGATCCTTCGAAAAGTCGACTTGAACCACCTCAATGACGAAGAATCCTATCTGCACGTCATCTCAGTATGTTTTACCACGACCTATTTATCAGGCGTATAAACTTGGTTTTAAAGTGCGATTATCTTTCATTTAACTAGCGTTTCCAGCAGGAAAGTGTTACGTGGTCTGGACTGCTTCACCCAAACATCGCTCCCCTCATCGGGTATTCTTTGACGCCAACTCCTCGATTCATCTCTCCCTGGTATAGAAAAGGAAGTTTAAACCAATATTTGAGTAAGAATCCCAATGCCGATAGAACAAAACTTGTAAGTCACAAGTAGACGTCTTGAAGTCATCGACCCTCCCGTTTACCATGCGATTGCTTCCTTAGTTGCATGGTATTGCCAACGGCCTCAAGTTTCTTCACTCCAAAGAGCCCCAAATTGCTCATGGTGATATAAAGCCTGTAGGTGACCCATTGATTCTCCCATAGCAGAGCGTTAAGTCGTCTGGTCCCCTTTTTGTAGGACAATATTCTAGTCGATGATCAAAACGAGCCTCGTATCACGGACTTCGGCTTGGCAACTATTCTTGGGGAAGAACACATGTACACCGCGTCACACCATCAAGGCGGATCGTGGCGATGGATGGCTCCGGAGCAGATATTAGGAGGGTCAAGATCTTGCGGGAGCGATATCTATAGCTTTGGCAGCGTGGCCTTCTGGGTTGAGGACTTTTCGTTCTACGAGAACAACTGACTTGAACTAACGGAAAATGATACCTGTTTCAGATGATGACTTCCCACTTGCCCTTTGCGGGATTAAGGAACAATGAAATCGTTATCGCTCTGAATAGTCAGAAAAGGCCGCTCATGCCGGTTCAAGACTGGGGCAAGCACCCAGAGCTGTCAATTCCCCTCAAGGATCTCATCCGCCAATGTTGGTCTTGGGGACCAGAGCAACGGCCATCGACGTCGCTGATCCAGGAACAGCTGAAGATACTGGCTATCGACTAAATGAAGGTTTCACAGATAAAACGCAATGTTGGAAAAGCTGGTGCGCATTCTGTCTGAAGAAGCACGACCTAAAGGTGAAGGCTGACGCCTCTACCCACCCCCTTAGATCGTGCGTATCGTGTGTATAGTTGACAGTCCAGCGCCACCAAGATCAACCAGGTCCTTTATCCCGTCGGCCTACATCTCCAAGGAGGCTCCCTCTATCGAGTTTCATTCGATATCAACTAAGCCGGGCTGTTTTTCTTCTGTTCTGAGCTCTTTTCCGTACTGTAATGGTTGGTCCTAATTCAAGGCTAACCTCTTTCGTAGAAATTTCTCGCTCTTGGCGATAGTCTTGTTTACTCTTTCGGTTTGAAGTCTGCCTTGATCTCCGTCCCCCGAGCTTTGTCGTATTCTTGGCCCCAAGGTGGACCAGGTCTTCACATCGAAATGAAAAGAAAACCCTCTCGCTGTAGCCATTTTTGTTCCTCATTCTATTCGTTTTCGTTCCCCATTTCCGGTCGGCACAACTGTCGAATAAGAAAGGACGACTCGCAAAGTAGATTCTTCAGCGTTTATGACACATTCATGTAGCCTAGCTAGCCCTCTCTTAATTGCGGTCTTGCCGTGGCCAAGGATGTCAGTTTCTATACTGGATAGACCATTAAAGACGCATTCGAAGCCCAGGACCCTTTTGATCACTCTTTCAGAGCGGGTTCTGAACGTAGAGAGTATTCACATTGGTGTAGGTATTAGGAAATGGACGCAGGAGGGTCCAGTCGTCTAAGTGCCTCACCTCTGATTCATGTACGTGGTACGTACTGTATTCCATAAACAGTCCGTCGGTCTCCAACTTGCGAAATCCAAGGCGCTCATACATTGGTATGACTTTCTTGTTCCTCTCGTCTACGTCCAGTTGCAATCTACGTCGGGGGCTGGCACTGCCTGTCCCAGTCGGCAAGACCCGCCCGACAACCCATTCGACAAGCGCTGATCCAAGGCCCTTGCCACGGTGAGCGGGATGGACCCAAAGGCTGGCGAGAATGGCTGTCGGGGTCTCTCCCTGTTCTGCCCAGTAATAGCCGACCATTCCCACAGGTGGCTCCTGAACGTTCGACTGGTCGCCTGAATCGTTTCCAGGTGAGGTGGCCCGCTCGAACACAAAGGCGGTGCGAGCGGTGCGTTCTTCCCAAATATCCATGGTAAAGGATTGCTCTCTGGAAACGGTCGAAGTAAACGAGTCCGGGGATGTGGCTAGGGCCTCAAGCCGGAACGTACGCAAGAGGGGGGCATCGGCTGGTTTTAGTTGGCGAATCACGTAGGAGGATGGAATGCGCGTTGCCATGGGTCTGAGGGGTTTGATGATATAGAGGACAATGTTGAGATATTGGAGGACTGTTTCACGGGGTTCGCTAATGAAGAGGTATAAGTATACCCCGGGCCGATGAGCGTGACTCACGACAAGACTCCGCCAGATCACACGAGTTCCGGAACTGCGCCCACATTTAGGGCAGTTTGATCTGACTCCATGACCATGTACATTACGAGCATTCAACTGGGGTTCTCAAGCATAAAATCTGGAACGATTGACGGAAGGTTGGTACAGTACAGAGGGTACACTGTAGCGAGCCGGTGCGAGGGGCGAAGACGGAGGAGCAATCCCGGGAAACGGACAAAGTCCGCGCATCTGGAGCATCGATCAGGAATCACCAATGTCTGTGGGTTTGGGTAGTTAGAGGTCCGCAGCGGTCAAAACTCCCAGCACTCACATCCCACCATCAGGTCAATAGCATCACCTTCCTCCATACTAAGCGATACTGGCGTATCGTGTTCTTGAACGCGCTCACCGTCGTAGAGGAAACTGACGGACAGACCGACCATAGGACGAGAGTGGTTCTAACAACGAGCGTTGCTTACCAGATGCAGTTCAGATCCTTCCCCACTTTGTGGGCGTATTCGCTTCGCAGACCGTTCAACCTGGTACTTCGATTGATTTGAAAGAAGACTTCCTCTCCAGTAGAAGCTACCACCTTGAGGACACTTGGGTCAGGCCTGCTCTAGAAGACAAGCGTCACGTTGAGGATGGCCCACCTTGATGCCAATTGTGGCGTTTGCCTTATCAGACATGGATATAAGTTTCTCGAAAGGCGGTTTAGGGGGCAAGGGTGTCGTTCCGTGGGGCTTGCTTGTGGTGGAGAAGACTCAAGGCGAATGCCGAACCGCGCGAACCTGGATTTCAGGACTCTTGGATCAGAACCGGCACCCCCACGATTCGGATTGGCCCAGGAGTACTTCTCGGTGGGAATCATCTTAAAGAAGAACATTCCATCCTATAAAGCTGTACATTGGTCGGATTGGTTCCTGATATAGAGGGATGATGGTTTCCTGCACTTGACAAATTGAGAATCGACATACCCGTATGTTGTCCGATTACCAACAGTTTTTACCAACAAAAATAGTGCAGAGATCCATAGAAGACTCTTTGTTCAACAGCTTCCAGAGTGGTATCTCATTGAGTCGTAAATATACTATCAGCGCGCCGGACTCACATTCCCGTTTAGCACCTCAATTGCAATCCATAAACTTGAGCTTCCTGCCCTCAATCCTCCATCCCCCCCCCCCAAATGCATTTAGTAACCACATCCTGGCATGCCAATAACCTGAGAACCTACACAGGACACGTTTTTGATACGCATCGCTCTGTGCGCTCGACCTCTCCTCTATATCCAGAAGCTATCGAACCAAGAAAATTGTTCCATCGAGCACCCGACTCCCACCTCGAATGACGTTTTTGCAACAGCAGTGAAGAGTTCCACACGAAATAGCCCTACTGCTTCAATGCTATCTCTTGGAACCGACGAGCTGCTAATGTCGATTCCTTGGGCCACCTCAACTGACTTTGTGGGAGCAATTTGCCGACGGAACCGGGAGAGTGGTAGGGGGTCGAACTACCGCCCTAAAAGATGTATCCGTCGGGAAGGCAGTTGCAGCGTGAGGCGAGCTTGAGATCGGTGTCCCTTGATCATTGATGCCGCCCTCCTGATTGAAGATTCGTTCGTCCATATACGGCTACGCGGTTCCCATTTTCTTGATAGCCCGGGTTGAAAGGATATAGAGACAGGGATAGTGGATACGGAGCGTCCTCAGCATCTTGCACGACAGCGGTCAGAGGCTCCCAAAGCCCAAGGCCGCATGATATACCCAGGTGGAAAAGCATGACTTACCACAAGACTCTGTCCCATCATCCCGGTCCCGAAAGTGCTTCGAAGTTCAAGCGGGTGTAACTCTGATTACATGACTACGCACATCACGCTCATCTGACTCGGCGGCTTAACCGTTTACAAACGGAATGATTGACGAGGTTGATACATTACAGAGGACGTAACGATGCAGTTCGAAGGCGAAGAGCGTGGAAGCGAGGCCGGTAAAGAATAAAACATCCGCTTCTGGGGCACCTATCAAGAAGACCTGCAACCGCCGACCTCTGTTGGTTTGCGTGGTTAGCACCGTCCGCCATTATCGAAAAGTCCCGACACTCACGTTCTACCATCACGTCGATAGCATCGCCTTCCTCCATACCAAGCGTTGCTGGCGTGTCGTCCTCTTGGATACGCTGACCGTCGTAGAGGAAACTGACGGATAGGTTGAGCACGGATCGCCAGTGGTTCCCCAACCAGCGCTCACTTACCGGATGCTGTTCATATCCTTCCCCACTTTGTTCGCGTATGCACCTTGCAGCTTGGTCAACTTGGTGCTCCGCTTGATCTTGAAGAAGACTTCTTCGCCAGTACTCGCTACCACCTGCGGGGCACTCAGGTCAGACCAGCTCTACGAGACAAGCGTCGCGTCGAGGACGCCCAACCTTAACACTAATTGGCGCGTTTGCCTCGACCTCTGGCTTTGGCTCTGGCGGATTTTCATTATCGGACATGGTACTGAGTTCGTTAAGGGTGGTTTGAAGGTAGAGTGTGTGGTTTTGTCGGCTGTTTGTGGTGGAGGAGACGGTCCAAGTCGAAAGCCGAACCGCGAGAAACGTGGACAATCAGGGCACGAACTCTGAGCCCAGCTGGCGTTCACGATTTGGGTTTGGCTCATTAACGCTGTTCCGTAGGCGGGAAGCAACTCCAGAAGAAAAGGGCCAACGATTTGTCCTTGCCGGTTTGGGAGGAGGACAGTCTCCGGTTTTTGAAAGAGTATCAATAGGCATGTCCACGTCCTGTCCAGGTATCATATATTCTTACCGACAACCACGGTGGTGTGACCAGTGGAGAAATGAAGACTCAAATTTGAAATTGTTCCGGCTCCTAAGTACTCTCGAAACAGGGGACATGTATTCCGCTAACAAGGTCCCACGGTTGGATTCGGTCAGTCATTCGTGCTGCAGAGCACGACGACTCATGAAGACAAGCGTCGAATTCTCGATCATCCACTTTCCTCCACTTCTACGTCGACTAAATACATCCCTATATATCAATGACCCGAAACCCTGCATAAGACTGCCTCTTTGACTGCCATTGTCAGGTGCACTAAACACTCAATCTCTTTCCAATCCCCTTCGCCCGTTTCAGGGAAGAACTCGCCACGCCGAACGAGCGACACTCCCGTCTTTATCGATGGCCTTGTCCCAACAGCGAAGAGACTCGCAAGGTACAAGCCCACCGATGGAGTGCCACCAGATGGGACCGACGAGGTGCCGACATTCAGCTCCCTGAGAGATCTGAACTGACCTTCCGGGAATAAGTCGCCTGCAGAACCGGGTGGTTCCCAAGGATTGATATATAGCCCTAGAGCGCGTATCCGGGGGAAGGCGGTTGCGATGTGAGGTAAACTTGAGATAGGTGTCCCATTTCGCCGTTCGCTGGGATCCGGGCACAAGACCAATTGCTCCATATCGGGCCACGCAGCCCCCATTTCCTCAATTTCCATCGTTGAGATATTGAAGGGACTAGGATAGTGAATGCGGAGCACCCTTAGCCTCCCGCACGCCAACAGCGGTCGGAGGGTCTCCAGACTGAACGGTGGAGGCACTGCCAGGCCCCAGTCATCCGGGTCCAAGGACTCCGTGAGCTGTGGCAGGGTTAGGCAAAGGCTATCCAGCTCAGGACAGCAGCGTACCGCAGTAGCAACGAGATCTACCACCTCTTCTTGACTTGATGGCTCCGGACAGTTGAGTGCTAGCCCCTGCAACTGGTGTGAGGTCTGCTGAAGGAGCTTATTGGCCTGGTCGATGCGAGAGGTCCAGCCTAATCGCCTAAGGCTCCGGAAATGACCCTCCAGGATGGTCATATCCATTCTAAGCTCCATTAGTGGCTCGGTGAAATTGGACCATTTTATGCCGAATTCGAAGAGATTGGGAAGGGATCCGAACGCGGCGATGACGGATGAGATTTGCCATCGTCGAGGGATATGCGCCTTTTCCAAGCTGAAACACGTCTGAATCCAGCGGGAAAATGAGGAAGATACGTCGGAAAGTGACGAAGACGATTCGATGGATAGTTTTTTGAGATTAGGGGTTCGATGGGCCAAGCTGAGGAATGCTTCCCGAATGTCGGGGGAAGCCATAAGTATATCAAGTCTGAGTTCCTCCAGCTGCTGAGATATGAACGGGATCATCGGAGCGATTTTTGCCTCGCGGGCCGGATTCCACCGCAGCCTTCGGACGTTAGGGGTTAGACAGCTTCCAAATGGGTGCTGCAGGTGGATAAAGGCGAGTCCTTGATTTGAAGTCCGGGACAGTTTGATGAAATTCTTCTCCATTATAATGAACCTGACCCGACTTGCATACTGCCGGAACCTCGGCCAGTCTGCACCTTGGAGGAGACCTAATGTTTTCTGCAAAACGATTACGTTGGCACAGACGCTACTTCCGCTAAACCCAACCACCACATACCTCACGCGTGAATTTTTCTTCACCGTATTCCTCATATCTATAGTATTCCTCATACAATAGCTCCGAGGGGATTACGAGCTTCAGGAGTGGGTAAATGTGTTCAAGGTCCCTCCATAGCTCATCCAAAGCGACCTCGCTCCATTTCTTGCAAACGCAAGCGCACACCGCTTGCGTCCGAGGGGATCCTTTGGAAAATATGAGCGACAGAATTGAGGGGATTGAGAGGGCAGTCTCTGAAGATTACCATTGAGCCGAAAAACGCCAAGGTGGACCCTGGGCCATTCAAAATACGCAACATACCTGTAAAGGTTTGGTTCATGCTTGGATTCCCCGTCCACGACCTGCGAATGACCTGAAAAACTTCGGCCGTGCTAAATTCGTATGCTGTTGTCCGTTCGTTGTGCGGTTTTTGGGTGGTGGGGCGGGACCCTTGGATCGAGCAAGGGCCGATCCATCACGTGGACGTGTGTGAGGCGGCAAGGGCGTTTTCTCCGCGACCGTCACCACTGCGCTTCGTCACTTCTATTCATACCCAGCCAAAACCAAAAAAATCATCGGAAACGCCATATTCCGTGTAATACTGTAGTACAAGACGAAAGATGGGTTCTATAGATGGAGTCTGTATTCAGTCGAGGATCAGCATCTGAAGGTTCGCCCGGCACAAGATGCAGTTCTTGTGGCTTCGGGATGCTCTGTCTGCGTGATGGGAAGTATAAAGTCATCATTAAAGACAACTATTGCTCTCAAAGATATCCAATCAGAGGATAATATCCTGGTAGGTTAAGCGGAGGGGTTTCGGCGCACGGCATTAATACAACGCACCATCCTATCCCACCTGAGTTGTATTTAGTCTCCCCCGGGGGGACTAAGGCATTGCACCTCCCGGCCGAACCGCTGCATTCGGACTGAGAAATAATTTTATTTTTTTAAGTAGATTGTCAGACCAAGCTGTCACCCTTGACAAACTTGCATGTAGTCACCATCACGAACGATCTCGGTGGCAGGAGTGTAGTCTGCTTATCCTCCCTTTTAAGGCATTACCTGCTGAGCAACAGCAATGCCCGATTATGCTGATAGAATTTCTTTGGAACAAGCATACGTATTTAGGGCTACGGAGAGGAGCTACATCGAGGGGATGCACAAGGACTGCACGATAAGCTAATGGACGAGCTGGATTGCTTCCGAGTTGGGGTGCCGATTCCGCACTGCGCCCGACGTCCGACAGGATTGTGTCCCCTCAAATAAGATCGCACCACGCGCACCATAACGTACCGTACTCAACCTTCAACAACGAAGAACCAATGATTCCCGCCTCTCTATCAAGCTGGACAGCTCCTTCACAATAGCTTGCATCAACGGCCTCTCGTTTGGAGCTCGAGACCAACACCGACGGATAATTCCTGCCACCAAGCCACCAAAATAATCTTGGAACTCGGGGTGCACATTCCATTTGTCGATGGGTTCCGAAGAGCCCTTGGTACCGTTCAAGGCGCTGATGACCTGACCAATTGAGCGAGAGGCATGCGGCACTCGGCCAATCATTATCTAGAAGTAGCCGAGAGAAGAAATTTCAGTGAATGGAGCACTTTAATCAAGTGTTAATGGTCTTACGTAGCAGGTAAGACTGCCAAAGCTATAGACGTCTCCAGTTCGAGATCGTTTGTCGCTCTGACCTAGAAGGATCTCCGGCGCCATCCATTGCATAGTCCCTCCGTGAAGATGAGACGGGGTATACCAATGGTCCTCACCGAGGACCGTGGCCATACCGAAGTCCGTAATGAGGGCATCACCCTGGTCGTTGATGAGAATATTCTCCTACGGAATGCAGATTAATCATCGTGGACGGCATATTAGTTTCACTTCATATTGCACGCTTACAGGCTTGATATCAGCCTGAACTATCTTGGGAGTGCGGGAATGGAGATGTTCAAGGGCCTTTGCGATATCATTAACCTGTGGCGAAGCATGAGAGTGGTAATTATCGTCCGCTAGGACCATAATAGTTGGTTCGACTACTTACTAGCTTCAGCTTCGTTGCTGCGGGATATTGTGCCAGGTAGGCACGTAGGTTCCCGTTACGGTACCACGGTAAGACAAGAGCGTGAATGGGAGAAAATATCACGCCGAGAAGGGGAACGGTGTTAGGGTGATGGACCCCGGCCCAGGTTACGGCTTCTTGATACAATCTCTAGGGATCCGTTTAAGGTCTCCGCCAAACTGATTTATGAGGGTTGACTTACAGCATTGATCCGCTCAAGCACTTTGATTGGATCATGCTCATTATGCACGTAGCGACGGACGACTTTCAGTGCGGCCTACCGAGCAATTAATGAGGCCGCAGCCAAAATGCGAACGTTCATAATTCCTCACCTGGTCTGGGTGCAAGTTAGATGGCTCGCTGAACTTAATTTCGCACTTCCACACATCGCAGTTTGGGCTGGAGAAGACCGGTCCAGGGTGTTGTGGCTGTTTTCTGACTCGTCCGAACATCCGGGGGTCTAATGGAAAGAAGAACGTCCATCCGAGGAGGGCGCTGTCTGAAGGAGTGTTCCAGGTAGCCTTTTGTGACGGATCGATAACCAGGCCCTGGCCTGTTGCTCCTTGCGACCAAGCGCTTTGCAGCGGGATTCGTTCTACGGGGTCAATAACATGACGACTCCTTCCAATCGTCGGATATCCAGCGTTCGTCTGTTGAGGAGTCTGGGGTGTATGTGACCCTTGCAGCCGAGCGGACTGAGGGAGGTGTTGATCGGGAGGTCTGAGAGTTCCAGGCACCGCCTCGTCTGGTGCAAGTGATTGGGGTGAGGTGGCCGGGGTCTCCGGCGCCCGTACTGCCTCCTCGAAGGGATCGAGGTCCTGGATTCGGATGGACGGAAGTTGGAACTCGGATCGTTGGGATCGATCGAGTAGCTTCGCGACAAAGTAATACAGATGTACGGTGATGGCGGTGAGCGAAACGATGAAGGCAATAGGGACCCAAATGCTTGGATGAGCGCCTGTAAGACATTGGTCTTCTGATCCGAGGGCGGGGCTCAAGACCCACGAAACGTAGAGTACGGCGAGTACTCCAAGAACCTACGTAGCGAACGGTTCAGCGGCAGTCCGAATCGCAGAGATGCGGACCGGGTAATATTCACACAAAGCAGATTCAAATAACCGGGGGTTGCTCTCTCCTCCAATCGATGAAGGTTCCCTGGCTGGGGACCACGAATACGTCGGAGTTGTCGAGGCGGCGGTGGTGGGACGATGGCTAGGGGTGGCAACGGAATTGGCTGGGGCATCGTAAGAGAGGTGTGAGGATGCGGTGGGTCCGCAAGGGGGTTTTTCGACTGGAGCAAGTTAAGTTTTTGCTTGGTGCAACCGCTGGTCTGTTAGGTAGCCCTTAAGTATTACAACCGTGCTTTGAGGCAGGTGCGTGTCGGAACGCGCACTGAGCAGGTCGAGCCATTTGGAGAGCTTCCCCCTGAGTCGCTGGTCAGCTGCTTCCGACGTCCTGCCCACAACGTGAGGAGGGCCGAATGGCTGAGCTGCTTGACAACGGCTGGGCCTAAGGCAACACATGGCGAAACGGCATAAATTCCCTCATTAACACTGTAATACAAGAGATCAATCTACGTTCGTCGACAATGAATATGCCTCACGTCGCCTTGAATGGACCATGCTCTTGCAACGCATCTCGACCACTCTGAACCATGAGGCTTGTGCTTAGGCAAATGGCACCGAGTTTGAGAAGGAGTAGGACCTTAGACACCCCGGCAACATCCCGAAGCTGAAACACCAAGCGGAGGGACCTGTGAATATGAAAAGAAAGAAGGGTGGTCAGCAGAAAGTGCGGATTATGTCTAACAAAGATACATTACCTCCAATCTTAAAGAGTCACCTAAGGAGTTAGAGGAGAATTGAAGCTGGAAAGCTCTTAAGGATACCTCCTCGCCAACGAAGTTCGCACCCTGGGGGGGTTGCTCTTCAGCTGTTACTCTGCCGAAACAAGTACTCGTAAATCCAGACGGCGCGCGAGAATACTCTATAATGTGCGGACAATCTCAAATTCCATTGTTTGTAACCAAAGAAGGTGTACAGGAGTATCTGAGGTCCTAGAGCTCACATCACGGAAACGGTATGGTGATGCGTGGTAAGTGAGCACCACGACTGATGAGCACGACCTCTCCTGCAAGGAACACGACGTTGGAACACGAACGTTGAAGGACGAACTCACGGTATCCTGTCCTGGAGAGTTGCTTCCGTGGGTTGAGGAAACAACAAGGCTCGCGCCAACCATGAGGAGATAGGAAGGATGGTGACGAATCACTGCCCATCGGAAGCCTACAGCTAAGCCCACCACAGGCGGTCCGGCTTCATCCAAAATATGATTGACGTCATCATACCTTGGACTATGACAAGTCTCAGCGGCTGCGGTTGCTGGGCCACGCGTCTGTGAGCATGTGGGTTTAGCGTCGGTGCTTTCAGAGGACGAAGGAAATTGTATGCGAAACAAAGCTTACCAGCAACTTTGAGTCTTAACATTGAACGCTATGACTTGTCTATACTCTTTACCGCGTTGGGGGCATTGCTCATTGACATTTGAGGTTCATGATAGTTTTTAAATGAGGAGTGGCTGTGGAGTCTTGAGAATTGCCTTCGATCAAGCGCGGAGGCGGTTCCGTCTCCGTTTCCACGGCAACGAACCTCTGCACCGCCATGAATTCGATCTTTCTCTGCATTCCATTCGTCACTTCCACAGAACCCAACCTGCACGCCGCTCACATCAGCCTCGAGTCCACCTCGAGGTGCGGCTTCACACGCATGTCCCTCATGACCGGAGATTGAAAGCCTCGTTGAAGTAGTGCAAGTCACCACTTCAACAATGCTGCGGGAGGCAGGGCGAGGCGAACCTGCAGCGTGTGGTGAGGTTGAGGCGAGTCCCCACCTCTAATTGGTTGCAAAGCCTGCCAAGCACACGCGGCGTCCTCACCCCAGTTGCATTGTGACGCTCGGCATTCCCTCATGCCGACTCCCCAATACATTATGCGAAGGGACCGATCACTTGATTCCCTAGCAACTGATGAAGTAAATGCGTGCACCGAGCGTGTCTGATTTGGTCTTGCCGAGGTGGTGTGACGGCAATTACGAGCAGCGCTACACCCACTCGCCATTTTCTTGCGGCTAGATGAACTTAAATTTTCCATCTTCTCACGATAAGCATTGCACTAGCCTAGTATACTGCGTCGCATGACCATTTGCTGCTTGCCCACAACCCAATGCTGCATGCGCCGATAAGGCCTCCGAGTATCAGGCAATGGACGTACAGTTACAAGTATTGGGCACATAGCGCAGCTAGTAACCTAGTGGCGACATGAGTCTTCCAACAGGTAAAAACTAGAGACGTGAGGAGGCAAATATCAAAGGGGCTACCGCGAGAGGCGTCAGGTCGGAAGCCTTGGATGTAAGTGCGGGCACTGAAGAGGCTTACCGCCTTATTTCAGCAAGCAAAAATAGAGTGCGGGACGTAAATAGTATTAGTAAAAGGATTTATTTGAAGTTGGAAACGTCACCTAAATATTCTATCTGTTGCTGCTTTGCATACGAAGGCTAAAGTTGGTACAGCTCGAGAAGCAGTCCGTCACGTGCTTCGCATGATGGTAGAGCATGCTAATAACGAGCCCCCTCGATCCATGAGATGGCTTCATCCAGAATCCTTCCTCTGTGAGAGTTAAATGAGATCAAAGACATCAATTAGATGGCTTAGAGGGTAGCACTTTGTAAAGAGCGAAAGCGACGAGGGGTCACCCCGTCACGATTTTCGACGGGACTTGTCGCCGCGTAGTTCAGCGAACCAGCCCGACGAAAGCGAACGTCCATTTTTGTAGAGTCTCACAATATCTATCCGTAGGGTAGGGACGGTTCTTTTGGAGCTGTCCGGGTCCTATTCATTGCAGCGATTCTCACCCTATGCTTGGCCTATTGTGAGCTCCAGTTGGTTGAAATGACGAATCCTGGTTTAGACCGATCAATAAGCACCGTGCTGTCAAGACTGCAGGACGACCGATGTGAGTTACTTTGAGAACTCCGAGGTTTCGTGCAGTTTCGTCTCGCGGCGTCGAATTCACAATGTCGGCTTGATTTCTGCAAGGTCTCACCAAAACTATAACGGTGGGGTGATCAAGAAAGGAACCGGGATCTGAAAAGATGATACGGCATCTTATTTCGGGAGTTTCCAAAGGCACCTCATTGAGTCGGACCCAGATAGTTCCAACAACACATTGCGTCCTCGACTCATTTTCATATTTGTGCGCTACGATCGGGATCCACGAAGATAAGTATCGCTCGCGACGTTCCATTCTCGTTTCATTCTACATCATTCTGCATCTACTATACCCATACCGACACATCAACGACTCGAAAGCCTGCATAGGAAAGCATCTTTAACTCCCATCGTCAGGTGCACCAAGCGTTCGATCGCTTCCCATCCCTCGTTGTCTATCGAACCATAAAAATTGTTACACCTAGCGTCTGACACCCCTGCCTTGATTGAAGGTTTTGTTCCGACGGCGAAAAGACTCGCAAGGTACAATCCTACCGCTGCCGTATCATTCCGTGGGACCGAAGTGGAGCCAACGTCCAACTCCCTTAGACGTCTGAACTGAATTTCTGGTAGTAAGTCACCAACAGAACCGGGAGGATCATGAGGATCGAAGTATAGTCCTAGATTGCGTAGCCGAGGGAAGGCAGCCGCAACGTGAGGCAGCCTCGAGATCGGTGTCCCTGGCTCCTCGTCGCTTGGATCCGGACAGATGACCAATTCCTCCATATCCTGCCACGCGGCTCCCATGTCCTCGATATCATGGGTAGAAAGGATACAGGGACATGGATAGTGAATACGGAGCTCCCTCAGTCTCTTGCAGGTTAATAGCGGTCTGAGGAGCTCAAAGCTCAACGCTGCGTCCGGGTCCATGAGCTCCGCTAGTAACGCCAGATTTAGGAAAAGGCTATCCAGCTCAGGGCAGCATACCACAACGGTGTTAATAAATATCTCCACATCTTCTTGACTTGGCGAATCTACACAGTCAAGTGCTAGCCCTTGCAACCTGTGAGACGTCTGATGGAGGAGGTCCGTGGCCCGTCTGATGTCAGAGGACCAGCCTAATCGCCTAAGGTTCCGGAAATGCCCCTCCGTAATTTCCATCTCCGTCCTGAGCCCGGTATTATCCCATGAAACAAGTCCCCATTCTATGCCGAATTCGAAAAGGTTGGGAAGAGACCCCAACACTGTGACCAGGGGGGATATTTGCCATCGTCGAGGTATGTGCACCTTTTCCAAATTGAGACATGTCGGAATCCAGCGATAAAATGAGGGAGATAGTTCGGAAAGTGACAATCCCGAGTCGATAGATAATTTTTTGAGAGTAGGGGTCCGACTGGTTAAGCCGAGGAACACCTCTCGGGCTTGCGTGGATTCCAAATAAACCTCCAATCTGAGCTCCTCCAGGCGTTGTGATATAAACGGTAGCATTGTAACGATTGTTGTTCCATAGTCCAATCTCCACCGCAGCGTTTGGACGTTGGGTGTCAGGCAGTTTCCGTATGGGTGGTGCAGGCAGATAACGGCGATTCCTTGATGCGAAGGGGGGGACACTTTGGCGTCACTCCCATCGAATGTGATGGATCTGACCCGACTTGCGTACTGCCGGAACCTAGGCCAATCCACATCCCACAGGAGATCTAATGTTTCCTATAAGCGGTTAGTCAGCATAGACGATACTTCTGCCGTAACTAACTAATGCTTGCCCCATGCCTGAATTCGTCTTCACCGTACTCATCATAGAACGACTCAAAGGGAATTACGAGCTTCAGGAGTGGGTAAACGTCTTCGAGATCCCTCCATAACTCGTCCAAGGCGACCTCACTCCACTTCTTGCAAACGCGGGCGCATGCGGCTTGTGTCCGAGGAGATCCATTTGAAAATATGAGGGACAGAATTTCGGGGATCGAAAGGGCCGCTCCTGAAAATCACAATTCAGCCGAAGAACTTCAAAATTGAACTGCATTGCTGCGCACCTGTGGTGGTTTGATTCATGCCTCAATATCCCGTCCAAGACTTGCGGATGCCCTCCAAACTGTCGGTGTACGCTGAAATTTTGGCTTATGGCGTTGAGGGTTTGCTGCTCTGTTTCGGGGCTGGTCGGAGCAGGGCCGCGGATCAAGCAAGGGCTGAGTGGTCACGTGCACTTGTGCGAGGCGGAGTTCGTTTTCTACGCACAAAAAGCAAGCCATGCTCTCCGAGTGAAACTTGCCTCCACCTGCTTGATTTTGCGGGCATAGGAGGGTTTCGGCGGACGTCGTTTTCCGCGCTGTAACGCGGTTTTCGCCTCATGACAACCTTCTACCCTCTTTCACTCCCATCGTTGGGTTCACCCAGCGCTTAATCGCTTCCCAACCCTCACTTCAGGCGGTTTGAGAACTTGCCGCGCACCTCTGGCTGTTTGGTCCATGGTTCGGTTTCCCCTCACACACGCGTTGCTTATGCCCTCAAAATGTCGGTGCAAGCAGAAAATTTGGATTCTGGCGTTGAAGGTTTGCTCCACGGTTTCGGGGTGGTCGGAGAAGGGCCGCGGAGCAAGGAAGGGCCGATTGGTCACGTGCCCTTGTGCAAGGCGGGCAGCTTGTCAAGCGAGTTCGTTTCCTCTGCGACCTTCCCCTCGCCGCAACCTTCGATACATCTTCCGTCCAAAAACGCCACAAAACACCATGTTTTCTGTGATATAGTAAGTAGCATAGCAGAGAGGAAATTGGCTGGGGTGCTTTATCGAGGCTCAGCTCCGGAAAGTCCGTCCTGTGGCAGGTGCGGTTCTTGCCGCTCTGGGATGCACCGCCTTTATGCTGGCACATCTCCAGTTATCTTCGAAATAGACTATCGCTAACAAAGACACTGGACGGAGAATGGAAGGAACATCGTGTAAGGTTGTAGGCTACGGAGTTGCGCGCAAGGCAACTCCACTTTTGAGCGCTGCACCGAGATTAGGAAGGGCTTTTTCCAGAAGAACCAAAGTCAGGTAGTCACCCTCGCCCAAGCTAATCCACGATATGTAGGTATACTTATCTACTACATTAGTTTCATACAGAGACATCGACGATCAGAAAGCCTACACAAGACGGCCTCTTTCACTCGCATCGCCCGGTGCACCAAGCGTTCGACGGCTTCCCACTCTTCAAAGAGTGCAGTATCGTGGTACCATTGACCACGAACGATTGAAGTTTTCGCCCTGATCGACGGTCTTGTCCCCACAGTGAAGAGGCTCGCGAGGTATAGCCCTACCGCTGCAGGGTCACCACTCGGAATCCGTGAGCTGCCGACGTGCAACTCTCTAAGACATCGGAATTGGACTTCTGGGAGTAAATCGCCTGCTGAATCGGGCGGGTCGGATTGGTCGAAATATAAACCGAGAAGATGTATCCGAGGGAAGGCTGTTGCGACGCGAGGGAGCATTGAGATAGGGGTTCCTTGGTCCTCCACCATGTCTTTGGGACGCGGAGACAGAACGAGTTCCTCCATGTTCGGCCAAGCAGCTCCCATTTCTTCGAGATCCGAAGTGGAGAGGATACAGGGGCCAGGAGAGTGAATGCGGAGCTCCCGCAGTCCTCTGCACGCCAGCAGTGGTCGGAAGATCTCCAAGTCCAACAGCTCAGGATCCTCATATGGCTCTATATCCTCATCTAGGTTGAAATCAATTGAGTTTGTAACCTCATATGGCTCCATGCCATCCACGAAGTTTGTTAGATTCAGGGAGAAGCTATCCAGGTCAGGGCAGCATTGGGCAGCAGTGGCAATAAATGCCACTACCCCCGCTCGACGTCGTTCCTTTGGGCAATCAAGGGCTAGCCCTTTGAACCCACGTGATGCCTGCTGGAGGAGGTCTGTCGCGTCTTTGATATTGGAGTACCAGCTCAATCGCTGGAGGTTTTGGAAGTAGCCCTGGACAATCTCCATGTCCTGTCCAAATCCAATGTGTTCTGCTGGGGATTGGTTCCAATGTATGCCGAACTCGAGGAGATTCGGGAGGGATCCGAACGCGGTGACGACGTCCAAGGTTTGCCATCGTCGAGGTATGTGAGCCTTCTCCAAGCCGGAGCAGGTCTCGATCCAGCGAGAGAGCGAGTAAGATATGTCGTGAGGTGACTCTTTCGATTTGATGGATAGTCTTTTGAGAGTGGGAGTTCGATGCGCCAGGCCTAGAAAGATGTCCGGCGCTTCCATGGGATCCGGCTGAATCTCCAGTTCAAGGTCCCCCAGGCGCTGGGACGTAAATGGTATCATTTTTGTGACTGTTTCGGTTCCCGATAGTGTCCACCGTAACATTCGGACGTTGGGTGTCAGGCAGTTTCCATATGGGTGGTGTAGACACATAAAAGCGATTGCTTCGTTCGAAGGGGATGATTCGTGGGCAGCGTCCCCGTCGTATTCAATGGACCTCACCCGAGTTGCGTACTGCCGGAACCTCGGCCAGTCCGCACTCCGGAGGAATTCTAGCATTTCCTATACGCAGTCAAGTCAGTATGCGGATACTTCTAGCTAAATCCCCTGATACCTACACTCTTATATAATACGTTATGTCCGTACTCATCAACAAAGTCCTCGAAGGGAATCAAGAGCCTTAGAAGTGGGTATATGTCTTCAAGCTCCCTCCATAGCTCGTCCAGGGCAACCTCGCTCCACTTCTTGCAAACGCCGGCGCATGCGGCTTGTGTCTTAGGAGATCCATTTGAAAATATGACGGAAAGAACTTCGGGGATTGAGAGGGCGGCCTCTGAGAATTTGGAGTGAGCAGAAGAAAATGAGCTTCCGGCGGTCTGAGAGCCTGCCACGTACCTGTAGCAGCCCGGATAAACTGCTTCATCTGCGTCTCGTCCACGCCTTTTATGTGTCCTGAAGAGTGTATATCTATCGCAAGCGTCCGCGTATTTGGCTTCCAAACGGGCTTGAGCGTGTTTCGGATCGTGGAAGAAGTTCAACGAAAGACATCCCACACGAGGCAACGAAAGACATCCCACACGAGGCAAGTGGTCACGTGGTCAGGGGCTCGCAGGACCCCGTCGCGGCTGAATTAGTTTGGAAAGTCTGTTGCAGCCAATAGGACAACCGGTGTCACATTCAACACCGGGGAGGTACTACTAGGACGAATCTGGACGAATGTCCCGACCCTACCTGAGAAGCTCCGACTGTATGAGGCGACCCGTAAGAGAGTCGCAATTCATTCAGGAGCCGTCAACAACACCTATCCGTTCGACCAGTTAATCTTTCCTCCAGTTCGAGATCAATTTATTGCGCATATATAACCGAAGAGCAATACATAACATGCACAAAAAAGGGGGTGCGGGGAGCATTACAGGAGGATATCGAGAATACCCATTTAGACGAGTCTGTACCCAGAGTATAAAGATCGGGGAATCCGTTAACGAAGGTTCCTGGGTTTGGTTCATAGAATGCATCAGCAACGCGAACATCTGTTGCTGCGTAGACTCGTGCGGGGTATATTGGTGTAGTGATTGTTAGGAGCTAAGTGCTGTTGCCAAGTTCCTTCCGGACGGCTTGGGCATTGGAACCAAGGAAGCTGCGGAACGCACTCAGGTTAGGTACATATAAGTTGCACCCAAGGTCAAGTCTTACCAATCCGTTCGTCCAAAAGGTTGGGTTATCCAAAGCGCCCATTGTTACAATCCAGTTTTCGTCACCTTGCGTCAGGACGCCCTCGTTGCGGTATTGAGTAGCGGTATCGCGGTCTGACTGTTGATGGTACCGGAATCCGTAGTCGAATAGACGTGGAAATCGCCGCGGTAGATCGGTTCGCCACCAAGAAGGTGGGGCTGAGCGACCAGTTGAACGGCCTCCATCAGGCGGTCGCGGGGGCGGTGGAGAGTTCCTCAGAGTCTGGCTTGCACTTGGATTGTGGCTGCCATTGATCGCTTTCCAGCAGAAAGCACAGAAGCCGTCGCTTGAGCCAAAACCGTATCGATGGTTGGCAGTGGTGCTGGGACTGTTGGCTCCGCAGGTGCTCGGATCGCAGGTGCAGCGTTGACGGCAGGCTCCTGGTTTCGTTTCAGCAATCCATCCAAAAAGGGAGAGTAAAGCTTCGGCGTGTGGTAGCCATCAAAAGATTTCGGGGATCGAAAGGGCGGCCCCTAAATATCAGAAATTCAGTTGAAGAACTTCTAAGTTGAACTTTAGGTAGTTATGAAAATTTGCCGCGCACCTGAAGCGGTTTGATTCAGGCCTCTATTTCCCGTCTAAGACTTGCGAATGCCCTCAAACATACCGGCGTCCGCAGGACTTCCGGTTATGACGTTGAAGGTTTTGCTGCGCGGCTTTGGGGTGGTCGGAGCACGGCTGTGGTCCAACTTGCTGGAGCTGATTGGTCACGTGCAGCTGTGGGAGGTGGGAAGGTTCGTTTTCGACGCAACCTTCCCATCACCGCGCCTTTCGACCATCCTCCATCAAAAATCAGCTATATTCCGTGGAAGTAGTAGCATAAGACGAAATATCCGCTCTATAGAGGAAGTTAGCCAAGGTCTCTATCAAGGATTAGCTCCGGGATGTCCGCCCTTCGTTGCCGTTAGCTGGAATGCAGTGCACCGCCGCTCTATCCGCAAGTCTCCGGTTATCTTCGAAAGAGACCATCGTTACCAAAGATTTGGATGAGGAATGGAAGGGCCAGGGTAACATCGTGTTTGGCTGAGGGCTAGGGAGTTGGTCGCAAGAGGCTGCACCTACACCTTGAGCGCTGCATCCAAAATTATTTTACAAAGACCCAACAATTCCGGTAGTCGCCCTCGCCAACCTCACTCCAGTAGATATAGGTCTTCTTATTTGCTACAGTAGTCTCGTATCGAGATATCAATGATCCGAAAGCCTACAGAAGACGGCCTCTTTCACTCGCATCGTCCCGTGCACCATGCGCTCGATTGCTTCCCACTCTTCAGAATCTACAGAGCCGTAAAAATAGTCACAACGAGCGCCTGATACTTCCGCCTTGATTCTTGGTCTTGTCCCGATAGCGAAGAGACTCGCCAGGTATAGCCCTACCGCGGTGGTGTCGCCACTAGGAACCGAGGAGACGCCGACGTTCAACTCTTCGAGACATCGAAATTGAATTTCTGGGAGGAGGTCACCTGCCGAACCGGGTGGGTCGAGATAGTCGAAGTGAAGCCCTAGAAGGCGAATTTGGGGGAAAGCGGTTGCAACGCAAGGTAGCGTTGAGATTGGCGTCCCATGGTCCGAGCCGTTGGGATCAGGACACAGGACCAGTTCCTCCATGTTCGACCAGGCAGCGCCCATATCTTCAAGATCCAAAGGAGATAGGATACATGGCCCAGGATAGTGAATGCGGAGCTGCTTCAGCCTGCTGCACGACAGCAGCGGTCGGAACATCTCCACTGGCAGTTCCAATAGCTCTACCGCTTCATCCGGCTCTGTAGCTTCCACGAAGCCTGTCAAATTCAGACAAAAACTATCCAAGTCAGGGAAGCGGTGTGCAACAGATGTAATAAATGCCACCATGTCCGATTCGCTTGGTCGTTCGGGACAGTCAAGGGCTAACCCTCGCAACCTCCACGATGTCTGCTGGAGGAGGTCCGTGGCCTCTTTAATGTCAGAGCACCAGCCCAATCGCTGGAGGTTCTGGAAGTGGCCCTCGACAACCTCCATGTCCTTTCCAAATGACATGTTTTCTGGTGGGGAGTAGTTCCAATGTATACCGAACTCCAGAAGCTTCGGTAGGGATCCGAAGGCGGTGACGATGGTCAAGGTTTGCCATCGTCGAGGTATGTGAGCCTTCTCCAAGCCGAGGCACGTCCGGATCCAGCGGGAGAGTGAAGAAGAAATGTCCTCGGGTGACGTTTCCGATTCGATGGATAGCCTTTTAAGAGTAGGGGTTCGATGGGTCAAGCCGAGAAACAAGTCCCGGGTTTCCGTGGCTTCCAGACTGATCTTCAGTCTAAGTTCCTCCAGGCACTGAGACATGAATGGCATCATTGGTGTGATCGTCGCGCCGTAGGACAGCGTCCACCGTAACTTTCGGACATTTGGTGTCAGGCAGTTTCCATACGGGTAGTATAGACAAATAAGCGCGATTCCCTCCTTTGAAGGGGGGGATACTTTGACAGCAATCTCGTGATATGCAATGGACTTCACACGAGTTGCATACTGCCGGAACCTCGGCCAGTCCGCATCCCGGAGGAAATATAACGTTTCCTGCAAAGTCGTTAAGTCAGCAACGACGATGCTTCTGCTAAACTAACTAACACGTGCCTCATGCTTGAATTCGTCTTGATGGTAGTCATCCCAAAATGAATCGAAGGGTATGAGAAGTTTCAGGAGCGGGTAAATGTCTTCAAGGTCCCTCCATAACTCGTCCATGGCAACCTCGCTCCAGTTCTTGCAGACGCAAGCACATGCTGCTTTTGTCCTAGGGGATCCGTATGAGAACACGAGGGACAGAATCTCGGGGACCGAGAGAGCTGCCTCTGAGCATATTGATCAAGAGTGAGCTAGCGGACTTGAGCCGCAGGCGGTCCCTAAATTTGCCACACACCTGTTGCGGTTCGGAGAAGTTGCTTCATTCTGTGATCTCTCCCCACGGCTTTTGTATGACCTGCCAATTGTCTATCGGGGAAAGAAGCCCGTTGATGGAACCTTTAAAAAGCTTTGAGCCCTTTGGGATCGTGGGGGACGAGTTCCGAAGCCGAGCGATTCCACCTGAGTCAAGTGATCACATAATGGGTCGCGTGCGAAAGGGAGGTTCCGCCTCGGCCGAACTATGTGCTTTGCCTCTAGAAGTGTGTTGCGTTCGGTAAGACAACTGAAGTTCGTCGTGCGGTTTCCGGGTGGTCAAAGTGGGGCGCTAAAGCCAGCAGGGGCCTATTTATTACGTGTACTGAGTGCGAGGTTGGGGCAGCATGCGCTACCTCCCAAACTAACTTATTGGGCTCCTAACAGCAGAGAGCAATTCTGACCGGGACACCATTTTCGGTTTAGGCAGGCGAGCAGTCTTGCTCATTCACGGTAGAGAGCCTTGCTTTACCTCGTCATGTATCCCCTAACGAAGCGCCAGGTAGAGTATACTAGATGTCCGAGGGCCTCTCTTCAATGTCTTCAGATGCAATTTCTTCCCAAGCCTGCCACCTCTGGTCCTTATAGGTACAGAACACTAATTTACGACAAAAGATATAGCTAACTATCAGTTCATCAACGATTTGTAAGCCTACGCGCGAATGCCTCCTTTGTTTGGAGCGTCAGGTGTGCCAACCGCTCAGCCGTCTTCCAACCATCAACCCAAGTGTCGGCATCCCCAAAAATGTCGTTGACGCGAACGACCGACGGACCAGTCCGTATCGAGGGCCATGTTCCAACAGCAAACAGGCTTGCAAGATACAATCCAACCCGTATCGGATCCTCATTCGGAACCCGTGAGGTGCCTACATCCAACTCTCTGAGGCGCAGGAACTGACATTCCGGAAGCAAGTCTCCAGCAGAGTTGGGTGGTTCCAAGTGGTCCAAATATAACCCCAACGCGCGCAATTGAGGGAAGGCAGCCGCAGCATGCGCCAGGCTTGAGATTGGAGTTCCGCGGTATTTCGGTTCGACGTCAGGGTCGGGGCACAGGTAGAGTTCCGTGATCCTCGGCCATGCGGCTCCCATGTCCTCCAGGTCCAAGATTGAAAGGATGCATGAAGATGGGTAGTGTATACGGAGTTCCACGAGAGTTCTGCACTCCAACAGGGGCCGGAAGATCTTCCAACTCAGCGGGATCATCTCGCCATCTGGATCTACTGCCTCCGTAATGAACGCTAAGCCTAAGCACAAGCTATCCAGCTCAGGACAGCACTTTACAGTGGTAACGAGAAAGTCTGTTAACTCCCTTTCGGCTGACTGCTCCCAGCAATCAAACGTCAACCCCTGCAGCCGAAGTGTTGTGAGTTGCAGAAATTCCGTGGCCCGGCTCATGTTCGAGGACCAACCCAAGCGGCGAAGACCAGGAAAGTTTTTCTCTCTGGTCAGTATCGGTAACTTGACGTCGTCGTAGGCTCGATCGGTCCATTCGAGGCCAAACTCGAGGAGCTTAGGCAGGCATCCGAATGCGTCAACGATGGCCAAAGTATTCCATTCTCGGGGCACGTGTGCCTTCTCTAACTCGATTCAAGTCTGAATCCATCGAGAGAAGGAATTGGCTATGCCGGAACGTGAAGTCCACGACTTGACGCCCAGGGTTTTGAGAGCGAGGGTTCGGTGCACCAAGGAAAGGAATAATTCTGTTGTTTCCTTGAGCCCTAAGTGAATCTCTAGCTTTAGATCCTCAAGACGTTCGGAAATGAATGGCATCAAGAGCAGAGCGTCGTGTTCGGATGACACCGTCCATTGTATCCTTCGGACATTGGGTGTAAAGGCAGTTCCGAACCGGTGATGAAGACAGAGGAAGGCGATACCCTGTGCTGAAGGGGATGGTTTTGCAGTTTCCCCGTCGAATTCAATGGATGCAACGCGAATAGCGTGCCGCCTAAATCTCATCCAGTCTGCATCTCGGATGAGGCTGAGAATTTCCTGGAAAGCCACCATATTAGCATGAGCAGCAGACCAGAAAGTAGCTTGCACTTGCATCGTTTATTGGTATGGTTTTATTGTAGAACAATTCATTGTCGATTATGATATTCAGAAGAGGTATGACGTCTTTGAGATCCCTCCACAGTTCGTCTAGCGCAACTTCACTCCACTTCTTGCATACTTGAGCACATGCAGCTTGTGCCCCGGGAGACAACTTTTCAAATATTGCGGACAGGATTTCCGGAGCTGCTTCTGACAGGACGCGAGTAAGCTTTATGACGGAGTCAACCCAGTTGGGGAGGCCCGTTTCTACCCACCTGTCGCACTCTGGGTGACTTGGTTCAGGGTCATCACTAAGGCGTCTTCTCCAAGAAGTTTGTTTCTCGTAGTTCGTGAACGCACGATCTTTTTGGCTTGGAGAGTTGGTGGTTCTAGGAGTCGGAGTCAATTCTGAGGGCCAAGTGCTCCACAAGGTCAGGTGGTCTCGTGAGAGGTCTTCGATACACCACGAACGGCTCGAACCCCGGCGTTCAACACCGCCTTCGCCATCTGCCAAATTGTACAATGCATCTATTATTCCAAGGTCACTTTTTGTGCACGCATTTAATACCGGAAGCGATACAGAGAATACAAGCAGAGAAAATATAACAGGCGATATCGGGAATAACCAGTAATCACGTGCACCGGTACGGGCTGGACGAGTGTCTACGACCTTCCCCTCACCACAAATTTCACGCATATCCCGCCGAAAATGCCTTGCGTCCGCTGTATTCCATTTAATATTGTATTATAAGACGAAGAATGGGTTTTTAGATGCTCAGTCAGCCTTCTATCGAAGGTGAGTTACTGAATGTCCGGAGCATTACACTCGGAAGTAGAAAGAATTGCTTCGAAATAAATTGTCGGATTAACCGATCACGTTCGGCAAACGCCATGTAGGCGCTACTATGCATGCACTAGTCCGGGTTCGACGCATCAATGACCCGAAAGTCGACGCATAACGCCTCTTTCACTCCCATCGTCAGGTGGACCCAGGATTCGATCTCTTCCCACAGTTCAGAAGCTAACAAATCGGCAAAGTGCTGACTACGGGCCTCTGATGCTGTCGCCTTGATCGACGGTCTTGTCCCAACAGCGAAGAGGCTCGCAAGATATAGCCCCACCGATGCGGAGTTACCACCTGGAACCGGTGAAGCGCCGACCTTCAGCTCCCTGAGACATCTGAATTGAATTTCTGGGAGTAAGTCGCCTGCCGAACCGGGTGGATCAAGGGAGTCGAAGTACAATCCTAGAAGGCGTAGCTGTGGGAAGGCGGTTGCAATGTGAGGTAGTCTTGAGATTGCTGTCCCGAGTCCCTCCGAGTCCCATCCGCCGTTAGCATCCGGACACAAAACCAGTTCCTCCATGTTCAGCCAGGCAGCTCCCCTTCTTCAAGGTCCGAAATTGAAAGGATAAAGGGACCAGGATTCCGCATGCCAGTAACGGCCGGATGATCTCCAAGCCTAACTGTAGGAAGTCCGACTCATCGGGCTCCATGCTATCCATGTAGTTTGTAAAATACAAACAAACGCTATCTAGTTCAGGGTAGCGTTGTGCAGCAGCAACAATGAATGCTACTACCTCGACTTGACTTTGGGAGAACGTTGGGCAATCAAGGGTTAGCCCTCGTAGCCCAAATAGCGTCTGATGAAGGAGGTCTTTGGCCTCTTTGATGTTAGAGGACCAGGCAAATCGCTGGAGGCTTCGGAAATGACCCTCCCAAACGTCCATTTCCATCCGAGTTCCCTGTGTGCATCAGGGTAATGGCCCCAAGTTATGCCGAAGTCGTAGAGTTTGGGAAGGGATCCGAACGCGATGACGACGGGCTCGGTTTGCCATTGCCAAGGTATGTGCGCCTTCTCCAAGCCGAGACAGGTCTGGATCCAACTAGAAAATGAAGATGATACGGCTGAGGCTGACGATTTTGACTCGATGGATAGTCTTTTGAGAGTAGGGGTTCGATGCGTCAACTCAAGAAACACGTCTTCCTCCGGCCGGGTAAATTCTCTAGCTTCCAAGTCGATCTCCAGCCTAAGTTCCTCCAGGCATTGGGATATGAACGGTATCATAGGCGCGATTGTGGCATCGAAGGACAACGTCCACCGTAACGTTCGAGCGTTGGGGGTCAGACAATGTCCATATGGGTGGTGCAGACAGAAAAGAGCGATTCCCTCTCTTTTAGGGGGCGATATTTCGACGGTGTTCTCATCAAATGAAACAGACTTGACACGGGATGCGTACTGTCGGAATCTCGGCCAGTCCGCCATTCGGAGCAGTCGTGATGTGTGCTGCAAGGCGGTCAAAATCAGCATAGACGACAAGTATATCGAAAACAACTAACACCTACCTCGTCTATTGATGCCCACCGATCGTACCTATCGTAGAATGACTTGGAGGACATTGCGAGCTTGAGGAGTGGATGAATGTCTTCAATGTCTCTCCATAACTCGTCCAGCGCGATCTCGCTCCACTTCTTGCAGACGCAAGCACACGCCGCTTGTGTTTTAGGGGAACCATACGAGAACACAAGTGACAGAATTTCGGGGACCAAAAGGGCTGACTCTGACAATATCGAGGTTGAGATGAGGAACTCGAACCCTGGTAGGTTAAACCATATGCCTCGCACCTGTCGTAGTTCGGATAAGCTGCTTCATCTCGCGTCTCATTTACGGCATTTGTATATCTTGAGAAGTGTCTACTTGGGCTGGGGCGTCTGCCTATGAGATCTCGGAAGAGTGTTTCGCGAGTTTCGGATCGTGGAAGCACGTTCGAAGCTGTTCCACACGAGTCAAGTGACCATGGGCGAAAGGAAGGACCCCGTCCCTGCCAAATTGAGACCATAGTCAAGTCAGGGCCGATCGATCACGTGCACCTGTGCGAGGCGGAAAGGTCGTTGGTGAGTTCGTTTCGACGCGACCTTCCCATCACCGCGCCGTTCGACCAATCCTCCATCAAAAACTCGCCGTACTCAGTCAAATGAAGTAGTATAAGGCGAAATATCTGTTCACAGAGGAAATTGGCCTAGGCTCTCTATCCAGGATCACCTCCGGAAAGTCCCCCCTCTCTTGCCGCTCTGGGATGCACCGCCACTGTGCACGGAAATTCCGGTTATCTTCGAAACAGATTATGGCTACCAAAGAGTTTCTCTGGGGAATGGAAGGGCCAGGATAACATCGTGTTAGACTGACTGAGGGCTAGAGAATCGGGCGCAAGGGGCTGCACCTCCACTTTTGAGTGCTGTATCCAGGCCAGGAGAGAATTTCCAAAAGACTCATCGATTCCGGTAGCGATCCTCGTTAAAATTACTCCAGTATGTGGATATATTCTTATTTACTACAGTAGTTCCAACTCAAGACATCAATGATCCGAAATCCTACAGAAGACAGCCTCTTTCACCGGCATCGGCCGGTGCACCAAGCGATCGATAGCTTCCCACTCTTCAGAGAGTACATAACCATTAAAATTATTACAACGAGCGCCTGATACTTCAGCCTTGATTGTTGGTCTTGTTCCGACAGCGAAGAGGCTCGCAAGGAATAGCCCTACCGCTGCAGTGTCATCACCTGGAACGGGTGAGGCGCCGACGTTCAACTCTCTGAGACATTGAAATTGAATTTCTGGGAACAGGTCGCATGCCGAACCAGGTGGATCATCGTTGTCGAAGTAAAGCCCTAGAAGGCGAATTCGGGGAAAAGCGGTTGCGATCTGGGGTAGCCTTGAAATTGGTGTCCCTCGCGGGTTCCACGGGGTGTTGGGATCCGGACACAAGACCAGTTCCTCCATGTGTGGCCAGGTCGCTCCTATTTCTTCGATAATCGAGGTTGAAAGGATGTAGGGACCAGAAGCGTGAAGGCGGAGCTCCCTCAGTCTTTTGCACACCAGCAGCGGTTGGAGAATCCCCAACTCTGATAGCTGTGAATCCTCATCTCGCTCTGTGCCCTCATCTTGCTCTGTATCCTCATCTGTGTTTGTATCTGTATCCTCATCTGGCTCAGTGCCGTCCACGGCGTTTGTGAGGTTCAGGCTAAAGCTATCCTGGTCAGGGCAGCGATGTGCAGCAGTGGCAATAAATGCCGCTACCTCCGCTGGACTTGGTCGCCCTAGGCAATCGAGGGCAAGCCCTTGTAATCCACGTGAGGTCTGCTGGAGGAGGTCTGTAGCATTTTTGATGTCGGAGTACCAGCCCAATCGCTGGAGATTCTGGAAGTGGCCCTCGGTAATTTCCATACCCTTCCGAATACCCTCTGTTCTGCGGGGGGTGGGCTCCAATCTATGCCGAACTCGAGGAGGTTTGGGAGGAGCCCGAACGCGGTGACAACGGTCGAGGTTTGCCATCGCCGAGGTATGTGGGCCTTCTCCAAGCCGGGGCACGTCATGATCCAGCGAGAGAGCGAGTAATCTATGTAGTGGGGTGGCCCTTTCGATTTGATGGATAGTCTTTTGAGAGTAGGGGTTCGGTGCATCAAGTACAGAAACACGTCCGCATTTTTCGTTTCCGTGGCTTCTCGCTTAAGCTCCAGTCGAAGTTCCTCCAAGCGCTGAGGCGTAAACGGTATCATTCTTGTCATGCTTGCGCCCCCGGATAGCGTCCACCGTAACATTCGGACGTTGGGTGTTAAGCATTTTCCATATGGGTGGTGTAGACAGATAAATGCGATTGTTTCTTTCGAAGGGGCGGGTACTTCGACAGCGTTCTCGTCGTATGTAATAGATCTCACACGGGCTGCGTACCGCCCGAACCTTGGCCAGTCCGTTTCCCGGAGGTATTCTTGCGTTATCTGTACCAGTTAAGTTAGCAAAGCCAATACTTCCCGCGAAGTCAACCAATACCTACGTCGTGGCAGAAGTTTTCATTGCCGTACTCATCAATATAGTCCTCAATGGGGATCATGCGCCGTATAAGTGGGTAAACGTCTTCAACCTCTTTCCATAACTTGTCCAAGGCAACCCTCGCTCCACTTCTTGCAAACGCGAGCGCATGCGGCTTGTGTCTGAGGGGATCCATTTGAAAATATGAGGGAAAGAACTTCGGGGATTGAGAGGGCGGCCTCTGAGATCAGGAATCAGCTAAAGAAAATCAGCTTCCGGCGGTCTGAGACCTTACAACATACCTCTCACACATCGGATAAGCTGCTTCATCTGCGTCTAGCCCACGGCGTCTATGTCTCCTGAAGAGTGTATATCGGGCGCGAGCGTGGTTTTGGATGGTGGAAGAAGGTCACGAAAGATATCCCGCACGAGTCAAGTGAGCACGTGCCCACGGACTCAGAAAGCACGATTTCTGCTGAAATGATTCAGAAACTGTTACAACCAAGAAGACGACCGGTGTCAGATTGAAGCTGGCGGCGACTAAATCTGAGGGTCTAACTACGAGACAACCGGCGAGATAGTTACGGGCTATTCAAGACCCCGGCATCAACACCTGTCCTTTCCTCCAAGTCTAGATCAATTTATTGCACATATATAGCCGAAGAACAATACATGACATGCACACAAAAAGGGGAGGGAGAGCATTACAAGGGGATATCGAGAATAACCATTTAGACGAGCTTGTGCCTGGA
>WSTX01000028.1:0-32486 GCA_019633405.1 Tulasnella sp. 408 | reverse complement strand
TAAGAATGAAGGTCACATAAATGGAACTACATCACCAGAATGCTCCTCTTCGGCAGCTCGGTTACAACTCAGAGTGATCTAGTTCTCCACTGTCGATAAACCTTTCGTAAACAAATCCGTTATGTAATAAATGTTATTTTATACTTGGGAGTGGTTGGATTGCACACTGTAAAGAAAGGCCGCTCATCGGATACAACACGGTTACCCCCCGGGCGAGGGTAGTGAACCGGTACAGCTGCTGCAGGCCCTGGAAACCCACCCCAACAAGACGTCGGCACTGTTATTGACGAGACATTGAATTATGTGGCTTAATTATAACGAAGAGTCTTGTCGTTGGAAATTTCACTTCACGCGAAAATGTCGCATCGGAATGTAGGTTGAGCCCGCCCTAGAAAATCCGGCACAACTCGTCGAATTTTGCGCTGGCCGCGACCCCGCCTCGAGAATCTCGCGTGTGCTGCGGTCCCATCTCGAGAATTCGCGTTTGTTGTACCTCCGCCTCGAGAATTTGCGTTCGTTGTGGTCACCTCTCGAGAAGTTGTCCCCGTTGTAGCCGCCCCTCGAGAATTTGAGTTCCCTGTAGCCCGCGTCGAGAATCCGCGCTCTTTGTGAAGAGCGCTTCCGCGAGAATCCTCGGCCAATTTCCCTCGAGCACTTGTCTTAAGGGACTTAGGCGCCAGGAAGGCCGGGGGTGGCTTTTTGTATGGCGGAGGTGAATTCTCGCGCGTGCGGAATTTTTGAACAAACGGAGCGTCATACAAAATGCGCGTGTCAAGAGCGAAACGCTGTCAACTGCTAGTTCTTTTGGGCCCTCAGGTGAAACTTAGTGATGCCCCAGCGCTTCCTAAGTCCAACGTCTGGAACATTTCCATGACAGATTAGAGTAAATAATGTAGGCTCACTGCTGGAATCGTCCACAAATTACTCGTCAGCTTACTCCTCGAAGCCTCTCTCTTAGATTCCATCCCCTTCGCACCCACAATCATCGGCATCACGACATCGCAGTCATCTCCCCATCACCGCCCTAGAAACACTCCCCCCCCATTTTTTATTCCCCGCCCTTCCTCATTCATTTGTTCTCAACCCCGGTCCTCGAGAGGATGCGAGTGCTGGGTCGAAGATCCTCGTTGACCGTTGCACCCGTCCGCCGTATATACCAGGATCCTATACCCCTTAACGCTCTGGTTTCTTACACTTCACCAGCTCTCGCAGCTTGTACTACCCCCATTTTCTCTGTTTATTGCTTTGTATATGTCGCCCCAGTAATTAGCTTTTCCGATGGATTTTGTGAATTTGTATGAATAAACTAGGAAGCCGACGATTTTCATTCGGTTTTCCCCCCTTCCTTGTGGCGTGCAGGAAGCATTCAAGAGTACCAAGCCATGCCCGGGTCACGTCTGCACGCCGGTATCTCACGAGAAGCCTGTGGACTATCTCAACAGGCCGAATGAAACAACTGTTGTCGCCTCGCGAGGAAGAATTGTGCAAACTACCGAACCAAGCCCTCTGGATCTTCGGGTGTTAATATCGATTGAATGTAGAGCAGCTGCAACCTTTCGAGCCGGACGGGGCTGATCGGGTGTGTTGGCGAGCGTACATGTTGGGTTCAAAGAGAAGGCCGAGTCTTGTAAGAGACTGGGAGAAGTGACTGGTAACAGCGTTGAGGAAATCTCTCTCCACCCCCTACACCAGCTGCCTTTGCAAAAACCGCGTTTGCAAACTTCTCTGACGTAACTATCACTCTTTGCTTCGGATTTTGTCTCGCAGATGTAGCCTAAGAAGTCCAGTTAGTTCCAAATTTGGAACCACGATCCCGAAATCCAAAACGCGAGACAGCCTGTAGACCGCTTTGGTTTTTTCTATTCTTTTTGCGCTCTACTTTCCCCCACTCGTCCGGGCCGAAACAACCCATCCACCGGGCCGAATAGGGAAAGGTGAGGCCGCCCTTTCACTTGAACATCGTCCTCTGTCGGCCTCTATAGAGAATAAAACGCAGAGTCGAGAAAGTACTCGTCTGACTATCATACCACAACTGTATCTAGACCGGCTGGATTCAGAAGGGACAGGTCCGAAAAGTAATGAGCACGAGTATGAAACCCCTTCATTTGGCTTGCAAAACTCGACCGAGCGAACTTCCTTGGCCCGGAAGAGGGGGTTGAGAAAGTGGAGAAAAATCCAACGCGGTCCACGATTTCTGAATTAGCTGTAAAGAGAAAAAGAGAGAATATTTATCAAGCCCATGGGCGCATAAAACGTCGCGAGAGACAACGACAGAGACTATAGTTGTCTGAGCCTTAGGTGCCTCAACCGCCAGGGGGCATCCTGGGAAACTGACCATGGCGATCTCTGGAAGCACCGGTGGCGCCAACGGCGCCAGGTTGACGTCGACCTGCTCTCCAGAAAGACGGAACATTGGACAACGCCGTGCCAGCCAATCTGCAGCTGCCGGCCATCATCTCCTAACGTTTCTTCTCTGATTGCCTAGGATGTTGCCATCTACTACCTCAGCACACAAGCTGCATTACCTTGGAATCCGTTTGCAGTTTGCTAGGACAATCAAATATGTAGCCTAGGTAGTTGGATCCGTCTGCCTGGGTGTTCATACCCACCCTGTGCGGTTGTCTCATCGAGCATCCTAGGTCTGCACACAATCCTCCTGGGCTCCTACAGTACACAGCCTCGGAGGTCAGCTTGATTTGACTAGGATATTGAGACTTACGGCCGCCTAGGTTACTCTCTCCGGCCTAGGTTGATACATTAGGCTTGGTACGGGCTCATCCTAGAGTAGACCAAATATGCCTGAGATTCCGTTTAATGTATTCAGTAAGACTGAGACCCAGCAAAGGCTTCATTAACTGCGATTTTGCAGTTGATATGCCCTCCCAAAAGGCCACCGAGGTTCTGTAATGACAGGGCCCGCTTACTGAGCAGAGTGTCCCTCTCAAGCATATATTTCCCCTTTAAAAGATCTCCATTGGACTTGTACTGCTTTTGTGTCGCGTTTGATAATACTTCTACGGTTTGCACCATGACCGGTCGTCCTTGAATGGGGTAATCCGTTAGTCTCTTGCTCCTACCTGTGCTGCCATAGTTGGCCAGCGCATGACTTATATTCATGTAGAGAGCTTATGCCCAAGCAGCGGTGAACTTGTCTTTCAATTACCTGGATACTTCTGCAGAGCCCTGTCCATGCAATTTCAAGTTCTGTCCCTTAGGTTCTCTCAGATTATTGTCCAACATCCGGCAGTAGCTACTAGAAGAGACTCCCAAAGATAGTATCGCATACAAAGAAACCACAATACAATGTTGGACTGCCCATCTTAACGTTCAGCGTCCCGTTAAGCTGTATATCCTGCCATCCTTGTTGTCTAATTACTCCGAAACGCATTCACAAGCTATCATGCTCGATAATCCGAGCAAACGCCCCGTTTCCTAATCGTATATTAATAACATTAGCTTGAGAGGACCTGTTCACTGTTCTTGATGAATGTAATTAATCAGACCCGGTCCACACGAAACTGGAATGGACCCAAGCACATTGGGGAATGAAACTCTCCACTCTATTAAGGCAACGAATCGGGAAGTAGTCATTATTATTATGAGATACTATACGATTCCTTCAACCGGCTCATTAATTCAGGTTAAATAGGAAATCACCCTGGTTGGACCTGTGCACGATTGTGTTTTGCGGACTATTTCACAAAGAGAACATCTATTGGCTATTGAATCCCGTAATAATTCATTTCTAGGTTATCGAAGAACACATTGAGCACCAAGCTATAGTATCTTCTAGCCACAATACTCTTCTGTCACACCATATTCAACCCTTAAGGTAGGTTTTCCCGCTTCTCCAGATGTTGTTCATTCAACCCGTGCACTCTACGCCAATTGCAACTTCTTTTGACAGAAAACACGGAGTAATATGCGAGTTTATGATCTTCAAATCTTGATTTGAAAACGAGAGACATTACGCATCAAAAGAGGTCCTACCTGGAGTTTGTAAGGGGTCCACGGGTAGGCGTATGGATGAAGCACTGGTATCCTAGGGCTCGGGGGTATACTCACTAGGATTCTTGACCTCGTTTCCAAGGCCATAGCAAACTGTCACCGAGGGTCGTCGTGGTAGCAGCCATGGATTCGGAGGGCATATCCTAGAAGTCAGAGACTCCTATCCAAGGCTCGAGGACTGATTTTACTCGGGGAAGGTATTTTTACGCCGGGGCGCCTGCCTCCCACTGCCGAGTCTTTGGGGAGCTATTTCCTCAGTTATCATCGCCTACTGTCCTAGGAGGCCAGGTGCAGTATCCTAGGAACGAAAGCTTTCCTGCCCCGGCATCGGAGCCCATTTGCCTAGGGTAAGATACTTCTCAGCCGAGGGTCTGTTCAAAGTTTCCGAGGCTAGAAAATTCCGTTTCCTAGGTTGCCATGGCCGGGAACCTAGGAAATGGCCGGCACCGGCACCGGCGGTCATAACATTCTGTTGTTCCAATGCTCTCCGACCTGACGCTCGCCGCATTGCCTCGACACAGTACAACCACCACTCCGTTCACTCCACCCTCCATCAGCGCTCTCACTCCAAACAACACGATCAAGAACGATGTCCAACACCCACAGGATGGGACAGAGCAGCGCCAACACCGAAGCAGTGGTAAGCGCGGGTCCGGTCCAATTCAGGATTTTACCCTTGCGAAGCCCTTTCCTTCCAGGACGAGGAATACAGCAAACTAGAGAAGAATTTCTTTGTTGACCGCCGAAGAATTGTGCTGGTCGACGACTATCCGTCGGCGGAGGGGGGATTTGGCATCGTTCGGCGCGCTGAACTGCATCGGTCTGCCTCTCTCCCCACCTGGCTCGCCCCACGTCGACATGGCCCACCCCAGTCAGTGGCCATCAAACAGATCAAAATATCAGCAGTCTCCAATCTACCTAGAGTGAAACGAGTAGGTCTGGCACTTCTTAATACTTTCGCGTCGCTGAAGTCGATCATTGCTAGGCGTTCACCCGGGAGATGCTCGTGTGGTCTAGCCCAGAGGCGCATCCTGGCATCGCCAAATTCCTTGGCTTCTACGCCGACTTCAAGCGCTCAGAAGCATGGCTGCTGTCTCCATGGGAGCCCAATGGGAATGTGAGCGACTTTATCAAGGCCCACAAACTTGAAGTTCCAGAGAAACTATCGCTGGTGTGTCGCAAATGGAGGCCTCCCGGTAGTTATGTTGGAGTACCAACCTCCACATGTTTAGGTCTACGACACTATCGATGCATTAACCTTTCTTCATCAACTGGACCCGCCGGTCTGCCATGGCGACATTAAATCCGTAAGAGATGCGCTTTTCGACGTGGACTGGGCTGATAGCGACACCCATTTAAGGCTAATGTACTCGTCAGCGCGGACTATACGGCCCGCCTTTGCGACTTTGGTCTTGCACGACTCCATGAGGATTGCGGCTTTGGAAGATTGGAGACATCAACGGCCGCGAAAGGGTCCCTTCGCTGGTGTAGTCCCGAACTCCTCGATGGTGCACCGCGCGCCCCAACTAGCGACGTGTATGCCTGGGCGTGGTTGGTTTGGGAGGTCAGTACATCTGTTAATCTCGAATTGCTTGCGAGCATAACATCCATGGACTCGCAGATTATGACAGGGAATTTGCCTTATGAGGGAACCAATGCCGATTACGCTATTATGCGCAAGATCTTCGAAAGTCCTCTCCCTGAAGTTGATGGAACATCTCGTCTCAGCGATTGCCTTCAGGCTTGGGAGTTGCTGACAAGGTGCTGGAGACACGATCCTCAACAAAGACCGACAGCCAGGATGTGTAAGACCACAGTCACCCATCTAGTAAGCATCATTGGCACCTCCGCCAATCTACAGCATCCCTAATCTTGCATCAACAGCCTCGTTGCACTCCTGCCCCCGCGGATGTCCAGTCTTCGACTAAATCCGCTGCACTGCTGGAGACGCTTGGCGACCTTGAGAGTTGGAAGGGAGACCTGGATAAAAGCGCTGGATACTTTGATGACGCTCTGCGGCTCTACCGAGAAAAATCGAATACTAGAGGCATCGCTAGTGTTCTCCGGAAACAATGTCTCGCAGCATATCGCCTGTCGGACTACGTCAAGATGCATCCTATCGCTAGAACCGCACTCGAGTACTATGAAATTTTGGGCGATGCTCTTGGGATAGCAGAAGCGTCGTTTTACCTCGGATACTCACTCCAGTCGCTGGGCGAACCGGACAAGGCGTTGCCAATTCTACAGGAGAGCCTGGAAACCCGTCGGAAGCACGGGGATGATGTCGGTGTAGTACAATGCCTGGAGAGAATAGCCGCCATCCAGACAATTCGGGACCAGTATCAGGAGGCACTGTCCACCCTGGGTGAAGCCATAAAAGTCGCCTCTCTGTCAGGGGACCAGATAGGACGAGCGAGCGCACTTCATGTGGTGGGGGTCACGCACACCAGACTATCCGATTTTGTCAAGGCTACCGAGGCCCTTTCGGAGGCTATCACGATCACTCAGAATATTGGGTGGGAGGGAGGTTTGAGCGTTGTTTTGTCCTCTATGGGCCACCTCAAGATGCGGTCAGGAAACCATGGTGAAGCTGAAGACCTTTTTCAAGAGTCAGTTTCCATTTCCCGACGGATCAAGGCACGACTTAACCTAGCAATAGGGCTGGAGGAGTTGGGAAGCTGCATGCTCAGACAATCAAAACTCAACGAAGCTGCTGCACTATTGGAGGAAGCGCACCGATTGCGTCAGGAACTGTCACTTCAAGATCATTCAAAACGGATTGCTTCTACCCTCGCGGGTTTGAAGAGTAGCCAAAACGATTGGGATGGTGCGCTCTTTTGGCACGATCATGTCATCGCAGCGTGTCGTAGCGGGGAAAGGCAGTTGGAGGTGGGAAATTACCTTATACAAAGGGGGGAGATGTTGGTGGAGCTGCAACGACATGACGCGGCAGCATTGCACTTCGAAGCCGCGATGGCGACTTGCAGGGAGAACGGGTACTCCTGGCGCAAGGGACCGGCGGTACTATGTGCCCTCCCCAAGACGGCCATTATGTGGGAGCGTCGGTAGCCGTGACCGCGCAATACGAAGAAGCTGCATCGGCGACTTCCCCAGCTCATTACCGCCGTTTTCAATCCCCCAATTTCTACCAGTAGTTTTCAAACAGACCTAGGCCCTCCTCCGTCCTCGTCCCAGCAATTGCAACCGCGCAGTAAACGCCGATGTTTGTATATACCGCATGTACCATCTTTCTCTGTAGTTAATATCTGTGGCATGGCAAAATGACATATTAGATGTAGGACTCTCCAAATACTGCGGTCGGGAGGGGGGCACGTTTGTACGACGCAATGGCGCTTTATCCGGCAGTGCTAAACCCCACCGTTCAATTGACAGAATAGTTTTCCTCACCCCCAGCCCGCTTGCAAAAACCGTGTTTGCAAACTTCTCCGCCGTGTTCTTCTTTTCGAATTTCTGGTCTGGCAGACTTGGCCTCAGAAATCCATGGAATTTCAAACATAGAACCACAATCCCGAAGTCCCACACGCGAGAATGCCGTCCGGGCCTCGATTTTTATTTTTCAATAACGGTTGCCCCATTTGGAGGGTTACATGTCCGACTAGACTCGATTTACTCTCTGCCCCAAAGTAGGGTAGGGATATTCAACAACTGAATTGCTTGGGCACTCGCTCGGATGCATAAAGGTGATGTGCCATAACACCGGTCGTGAGGAGTTAATATACTGCCCCTGAGGAATCCCAAGGCTGATTGGCTATGACTATGGAGCCGATGAGAACCTCTACAAGCTTGAACGCTAAGCACCTCACCTCTAGCTTGTTCCAAACTTCAAGCCAGCATAATGTGGATCTGCTCTGAAGGTCGCCTCGCGAGGAAGAATCTCTGCAAAATAACGAACCAGACCATTTGGATCTTGAGTATAGAAGAAGATTGAATGTAGAGGAGCTGTAACTTCTCAAAGCGAACCGGATTGATTGAGTGCGTCGAGCGGGCTATGTTGGGCCCCAGGCGAAAGCCGAGTGTTGTCATCCGTGGCCATTTCGAGCGATGGTAGTCCCCAAAGATCCTTTTAGAAGGGGCCGACAAACTGTACGCTCCAAGCATTGAAATGCGAGAGGGTCTCCCTTTGCCGACGGAGGAAGTGTACAACTCGTGATCCTGATTCAGCGGATCCGCGTGCACGCCTGCGAGTTCGAAAATCAAAGCGCTCCCTTCCATCGAATTTCAAGTTGCGGAAAAAGGGGGTGAAGTTACTGCGGGGTCAGGCGGGGTCCAACATGTAGGAGTCTACGAAATTGAATGGGGAGGTGCGGTTCCGGATGGTGGCGTGTGAGTGAACAAATTGGGGGTCCGTCCGCTTTACAATCTCGAGTCCCAACTCCAATTCCTCTGCCCTTCCCACTCACTGCACCCTATCATCTCATCCGCCCAATTCCTTCCGCCGTCAACTTCAGCTTCTTGGATCCAGAACGCCAAACGCCAAACCTCACTGCAGCTCAGTCGTCTCCAGCTAGCATCGTCGATGACCTAGACTCGTGCCGCGAAGACCTCGCCGCCGCGCCCTCGCTGTTGGCCGTTGGGCGGCTCGAACATGCAAGATGACTTGAAATTCCGGTCTTTGTAACAGGCGTGACCATGGAGCTAGGGTATGCTAACACGATCATTTCTGCGCCCGTCAACCTACACTAATCTCATTTGCCCGTTCCAGCCGATACCACCGACGCCCGCGTAAACCTCCCTGACAAAATATACTTGTCAACAGTACCTCAACATTGTCATACCAGCAACTGAAACCGGCAGGCATTTAGATCCAGTACCCCGTGCGTCTGGGTCCGGTCAATCCCAGTGAATTTAGCTGATCGCCCTTTTTTCCCCGTCAGTCGCACACCGTTATTTTAAGTTTGAATAAAGACATAACGCTTTCCATTCTCCGCCCTCCACACGGGTCGCCCTCTTCGATGACCGCATGCCATTCGCCTTTCCCCAGGCCGCCGTTGCTCATTCCGCTATCGCCCATGGCAAACGCGTCCGACAATCGCTACCTCGCCCTACTACGGCTGATACCGCCAACTACCTGTGCGTCTACAACAGAATGGACCTCTTCCTAAACCCCTCATTCTCCCGCGGCCTTCGTGAGGGTTCACTTTGAGATGATAGAGTCGGGGAGGGCGTTTAGTGACTGGTGTGTAGAGCGCCGTCTCTTAGCTCGGCCCCCAGCGTCCCTTGCACCAAGGTGAGATTTTAGCACTTACCCGGCTACCTGGGCGGAGCTCATGTTCCATTCATATGCAGGCCGTGGGCCACAACGTTGGTCGTCCAACCTCCTCGGACACGACTGGACCCTGTCGGCAAGACCTTGTACGACGCGCTCCCAATCTCACCCTGCTCCTTGCTAGCGCTGGCTGGGCGTCGGATAAGCAGGATCACTCGTCAAGACTACTTCCCTTTTTCCTCTTCCCCGTCCCCCTCCTCCGATCTCTGGCGACGGCCTTATCCAATACTTCGCTCAAGCTTGGAAGCAAACAGGCCCGATGAAATCACATTCGTCGGTGCTTTCGTCGGCTTCTCAAATAGTGAAGACGTCATCCATCATCCTCTCGATCGTAACGCCGCGAAGCTTTACACCCCAGCATGTCCTCAAGCACCCGCCACCTCTCCGGGTGCGCGAGTTTCTCGCTCGCGAAGTGAACAACAATAACTTCATTCCACCTCGGTCTACGGATTCCAGTCTTGGCAGACAAGATAAACAAGCCGTAACGTGTCCAGTCATTGTTGCGCATCGCATCTCTTGCAGCTGCAAGCGTGTTCTCGCCAGTCCTACTACGACTATGTCACGCCGATCATATCGTCTATCGTCAATGTCTCGCATGAAGCCTTGGAGAGAAGGGCGACAGCTCTGACGACGACCCTTCACGGTTGCACTTCACGAACTAGCCACGCTTATCGCCGCCGCTACAGCAATGAGGGGGAGGGATGAAGCCCTAGGGAGGAGGATCCAGCCAAGGTCCAATTCAAGGCAGTAGGGAACCGCGGCCCAACCCAACGCCCGACCTTTCGCCGTCACCGTTGCGGCTGCAGTGACACTTCGGAGACACCCAATCGACTCTCATCGCCGCCATCGCATTATGCGTTCCCTTCGCCTCGTAACTCGTCCTCTGTATCGTATCGCCACTTCCTTGCTTATCACATCCTCGATTCTCGTATGCTGCCCTCTCCGTTGCCCTCTGACGTCAGCGACCGCAAACAGTCCCAAACACTCGGGGCTTCCCTTTCCTTAGACCACTCTCTCTTCCACGTCCTCCTCCCTTCTCCTCCCCCCAATGCCCTTCAAGTACCAACCCTTCACCTACTCCATCGCAGGAAGAGAGAACAACGCTTTCTTCTACCCTACCCCCCGCTAGTGTTGTGCCAGGGCTGGCCTCAGGCTCAGGCCAGCTCGGGCCAGCCCAAGCTTAAGCCAGCCCAGGTAGTGGGCCCGGGCCTGAGCTCAGAGTCTCAGCTTGCCCAAGCCCGCTCGCCGGGCTCAAGCCGATCAACGCCTCAGGAACGTTCCCTTTTAAGGTTAGTCCCATTACGGAGATAGTCGGCAAGGGCCCGCTGCGCTCGGTTGGGGACCGCTCATTTCTCCTTTTGGTAATGCTGCCGGGCTCGAGCTAAGCTCTGGTCGGCTTGGGCCGAGCTTCATTGACAGGGCTTGAGCTGGAGCTCACAACAAGGTCAGGCTCAAGCTCGCCCAAGCCCGGCCCAGCCAGCTTTGCCCAACACTACCCTCCGCTTGCTGAGCCGTCCCACCTCGTCTGTCGATCGCGTTCTTCACTTGGATCCAGTTTCGATCTGGTCCGACTGCTCCCCTCCACGCACACCCCCTATCCTCCATCCCTCAGCTGTCTCTGCTCTTATACCAGATTACCATGACTCTTTCTAGTCGTCGGGCAAGAAGAGTTTCTCCCATTGAGGACCAGCCCTCCCCGTTGAGCCCCGTCTCGAACGGCAGCTGGGCACATATCAAATCCAAGATCTCTCGCCGGAGAGACTAGAGCGCCACCGATCCCGAGATCTCTAGAGGCACGAACGTGCCAACCAAGGTGAGTGCCGCACTCCGTTCATGCCAACCTGGACCGCTTCTTACTCTGTTCAACACTAGAACCCGTGTCATGAACCTAACGATCGTGAACGTACTTTGCTATACCAAATAAAATTGCCCCGGGACTTGGTACGTCTGCTCTTCAGTCAGTCCACATCCCATCTACTGACGCACTCCTGACCCAGATAACCTTTCCACGTCGGCCGACCGCACATAGTCCTTCCAAGGTATGATTCTACCTTACTGGGACGCGTAAATTTGCTGACCATTCGGATGCTTTGACGCCTTTAGGACAGCACTCTCCCTACAATGCAGACGGAGTACTCCACTGGGAGTTCCCGTCGGGGGTCACTTGACGGTCGTCAGTCAAACTTGCTATCCAAATATACACCATTGGTAAGCAGTCGATTTGAAAATTTGTGGGAGACTCCCAAAAATTATTTTCAAAACCGATGTATATAGCCACGTAGTTTTAGCGTATGAAATGGCAAAAACTAGCCATGTAGCCCTATGTGGTGTGAATTATTATTTTCCCATCGCCCTCACCATGAGATATTGAAGAACGCCCTTTTCATATTCCTATCATTTCCCATCCTATCATCATTCCCTGCACACTTCCTCTGTCCCATCGCCCAAGGCCCTTGCATCTCCCATTCAACTTCCCATTGCTGATAGCTACTGTATTATCTCATCCATCTTTTCCCATCCATGTATTTCCCATCCGGGTATTTCCCATCTACCTCCTATTTCACATCCAGGTCACGGTTTCAATCTAGGTTACGTTTCCAACCCAGGTCACGTTTTGTATCCGGCTCCCGTTTTGTACCCGGCTCCCATCTCTCATCCAGTTGGCATCTCCCATCCATCTCCAATTTCCCATCCATCTCCAATTTCCCATCCATCTCCAATACCCATCCAGTTCGAATTTCCCATCCAGCTCCCGTCTCCCATTCTCATATCATTTCCCATCTTCTGCCACTTGTGTTTTGGTTTCCCATTGAACACCTATTAAAAGCTACTCAATGGGAACGATTCTACAAGGGTCTCAGGAACGTGTCATTCAGTCCTTTCTTCTGTGAAAAGTAAGTCTAAACCTTGCCCGCAAACGTGTCATATAGGGAGATAATTCTATTCAGCAGCCAACCCCTTGCCGGCAACCCCTTCGGAAATGACCTCAGCCGAGCGACCTCAAGGGTGTCAGGGTCTCCACTCAGAGTCGTCACATCACAGCGCCGCCTCCGCCATCGCTGTCAGGGACTACGTGTCTTTGTCATTGGAATGGCAACAGCGGGGGTGGCACCACGTGATGTGATGACTTTGAAAGTGAGGACCCTGATAACCTAATGTTATTTTCGAGAGGGCTTGCCGTCGTGAATAGAATTTTCCCTGCTAGGGATCCGTCAGCGGCAGCTTTATCCTGGCACCCTTCTATAGGTAGATAGCTCATATTCAATCGTAGGTAAAACGAGTACAAGGGCACTCAGCTTTACTATGTGCGAGTAAAAGTGAAATCACCTGATGCTGAATTATAAAGAAATGAGGGAATTATGTTTTTGGGCCGTTTACTTGGGTAGCCAACTTGAGGTTTGCGAGAAGTCGAATCCCCTAATCTATTTGCCGGGGCGAACGTTAAAGCTTTGGAGATTGGGTGATATAATTTACTTTTCTATATCGCAGTGAAGCCAAAAAGGTATATGTCACTCGGACCGGGCCTTAGACAGGAGGCGTGCGGAACAAGTCGCGCCGCCTGCAGGCTCAATCCCCGAGCTGTTCTCCGGTTTCTAAGATTTCATAGAGCTCTATATTACAATTCAAACGCCTGAAGTAGTGAATCCATACAGGTGTCCTGGTGAGACCTTGCAACAAGCCTTACCGACCCTTGAATTACCGGTTTAAGCCTGTGCGCAAGATCTTCTAGGGTTGTCATCTCAATATTAAGAGTTCCTTTGCACTAAACAAACAGCTGAAGTAATCTCTTCGACACACGCAGAGCAGTGGTATTATCTTTGGGTGACTCTCACGTGCTTGGTGTAAGTGAACAGGAGCAAGAAGCTCTGATCAGCGCTTAACCGGTGCAATTCTCGCCTTCGGGTCCTCCCCTCCCCCGAAAACAGCTCTTGAATATATATACCAGCACTTCGAGCAATTTTTTCATTATTTAAAACTACTAATATACCTTCCAAGGTGCTTCATCAACTATGGAAAGTGAGCCCTAGTCTTGAGTCACGACTTTGCCGTGTCTCGGCGGTATTTCACCTAGAGCTCCTCAATTTTTTGAAGGCAACTAGGCAGTAATACGAGTTAATAGCTATAATTTAGCTCTCTTATTCGCCAAACTTAGTGTCGTGAACTCCCATTCTGGGCAACCTTCCGCTCGAAAGTAGAACCCGAATTCTTGCGTCCCACAGCTTCTCGTGTTCCTTTGGTGCTTATTCTGAGCCCTACACTGTAGATACAGTATTGGTAAGTGCATTCTGGTCTTAATACATTATTTAATATAAGCTACTTGTTGGTTTGCATGAATCGTACTGAACAGCCTACCCGCATTCCTCTTCGTCGATTTCGCGCAGTGACCATGGTTTCCCACGGTTTGTGGGTTTCCTCACGTAACCCAGTCTCAACAATTCTTGGAATTTGCCATGCCGGAAGCATGTAAAGGTAGGTATACTTCGATATCGACATGGCTTGTGCCTTAGCTAAGCGTAATCACCTTCCTGGTATCTATTCTAGCAGCAAGTAGAATCCAAACACGTGAGTCCCACGCCACTTTGCAGCCTCGGCTCGCACCCAATCCTCCCCACGCCGATGGAATATGATAGTAAACATGCTGTTTCAGTCATATAGTATTTCTAATACCAAATTACTACTCTTTCCGTTAGTAAAAAGATATTTCTACATATATTACTCCCTTTCCCCAAGGATAATTCTCAACTGCAACCCCTCCTCCGCAAGCAACCCACGGCACCCATCGAAAACGGGCAGCAAAACCCACGGCTTCCAGGGTCCCCATCTTCAGAGCCGTCACATCACCTGATGTGACCCCGTTATCGCCGTCAGGGACGGTGGCGATACTTCTCGGAGTATGTATATTCAGAACACTGAGAGGTGATGTCAGCCGATTAGACCCCTCGATCGCTGTCCCTAATGGTGACGGTTTGTTCCTCGGGATTGCCCCATCCGGCGATGGCAGGGTCACATCGCGTGATGTGACGACTCTGGAGGTGAGGACCCTAGAACCCTTGGGGTCGCTATGCGCGGTGTTGTGGGTTGCTCTAGAATTATTCTCTCCTCAGCTCCACCTACGAGATAAAAGTCATGCTTTTCGTCATTGCATTTACCGCTCTCACAGTTCAGCCCCGATCCTGTACCAAGCCGGATGGAAATAATATATTTCTTGAATGGGGACCATCCAAGTGCATCAAATGGGGCAGATGAGAAAAGCGCCAATGCTTGCGTCCACGAGCTCGTAGATGGGAAACTTTGTAGCTTTTACGAATTATATGCAGATGGGAACCGATGGGTAAGCCTAGAGCACAGACTAACCGGATGGCAGGCCCAGGATTTGAAAACAGATTTTGGAGGCTGTCCGGGGATTTTCAAAATCTCTGTTTACTAAGGCTCAAATGTAATCCTATCTGCTCGGCTGCCCTAAGACCTGATAACCTCGGTGCAATCCACTCGACCGAATGTCACGGTCCATCCTTTGATGTCGAAGCGAACGTCGATGAGATCGTCAATGCAGCTTCGTCGCAGCACTCCCCGTTTGTTCCTTCTTCTGACCCGGTCATCGCGAGCTCTGAGCAAAGTCAAAGTCGGGAACTCAATTCGACATGGGACCCTGAGTCATTGTATGCTTTTTCTGGACTCGAATGTGATGAGGTCAGGGCATGCTTGAGCGAAGCGGGTGTCGTCAAGGCCCGAAGACGCCGCTTGTGGTCACAAACTCTTCAAGCTCGCAGATCTTCTCTTAAGTCCGCCAACCAGGAGCCACCTCCTAAAACAAATACGCTCGGTCTTACTACTTCACCCGAGCACGACGGTCTGACCGTTGATAGGGATAGCGTTCAGAGTGCTAGTCAGGAGCTTGTATCCTCTGCCGCTGCATCTGTCGCAAAGACCCCTCCCCTGCATTCAACGCCTTATGAACAGGTAATCAAAGGATCACACCATGTATGCATTCTGCGGCTGAAGCGTCCTTGGTACGTGAAGTTCATGATGTAAAAGGCGTACATCCACTGACCCCCCAGTCTTCTCCATCGTTCACAGGGTACCGACTAGGATGCTGGTGATAGTGAAAGTGAATCCTCATTACCCGTTACACCTACCCCACCCACCGCTGTCCTGTGCTTCGAGCCTTGCAATGTGGTTATCGTTACTCCGCCAAGTGCTCCAGCGACTACTCGACCACCTTCAGTCAGCCACGCCTTCCACTTACTAATCCTCCAAATGCCTTACAATCTCCAGAGCACACATACGCCAGGAGTCTGGGAATGAACGCGGATAATTCCTATCCGGTGTCGCACCATCCTGAGCTCGCAAGCGCGCCATCCGAAGGCGATAACCCTTGCGTCGCTTTCCAAGAGCTCGCTATCCTCGCGAAGCCCCCTCCGGTCAAGAATTACTCTCGGCCCTTCAAACCTGATACGGATGAACGTGACGGCTCCGCGGCGTCCGTGCGTCATTCGAAGCGGACGGACTCTGAACCCTTCATGAGTTTGATCGAGGTCAGTCCGATCCAAAGGTTCGATTATATGCACACCCCCGAACATACTAATGCTTCATCACTGCAGGGAGAAACCGAATGCGAGTGCTGCTGACGAGGCTGAACCCTCGATCATCCTTGAACCCACCCCCCCTCTCGTCACGGAAGCCCGCGCTGTCAATATCGAGTCCTGTTGAGCCCTCGGGTGAAACTGAAGACCAATTGACTTTCTTCGACATGCTCGCCCTCGGTGGATCCATTGACAACGCCGATCAAACCGTCGATGGAGTGGACGACGCGGGTGCTGCTGACGAGGCTGAGTCCTCGTTCAGCCCTGAACCCGTCCCCGCTCTCTTGTCATGGAGGTCCGCAACGGTCACCCGGTGTTCGGAGGAATCCATGCCACGTCCGGCCCAGTATCGAGTTCGGGCCCTTACATCACGTGTCACCTCATCGGTACGTAAATGGGGCAAGGCAATGCCGAGATCCTTTGTCCGCCGCCCCAGGGGAAACTCGCCTTCCGACTCGTCCTTCGATCCCCGACAGGGCTTCGTGCCATCCCGAGAACCCTCGCCAGAGTGAGTCTGCACGGTCAAACCCATTTCTTCCGTCCAACTGACACACTCTCTGCGGTTGCATCGCACTTTGTGAAGCTCTTGCGCTTCCCAAGTCACACGTCTGGAACATTTCCATGACAGATTAGAGTAAATAATGTGAGATTACTGCTTAAATCGTCCACCAATTAATCAGCTGACTCCTTTGCAAGCCTCTCTCTTAGATTCCATCCCTTTGGAACCCACAATTATGGGCATCACGTCATCACAGCCATCTCCTCATCACCGTCCTGGAAACCCCCCCCCCCCCCAAAAATTTTTTATTCCCCGCCCTTCCTCATTACATTGGGTCTCAACCCTGGTCCTCAATGAGGATGCGAGTGCTGGGTCGAGGCAAGATCCTCGTTGACCGTTGCACCCGTCCGCTTTATATACCAGGATCCTATACCCCTTAACGCTCTGGTTTCTTATCCTTCCCAGCTCTCGAAACCTGTACTGCATTCAGTTTCTCTGTTTATTGCTTTGTGCTCTGTCGCCCCAGTAATTAGCCTTTCCGATGGGTTTTGTAAACTTTGTAAAGATAATAATATGGGAGGCCGACGATTTTCATTCGGTGTTCCCCCCTTCCTTGTCGCGCGCACAAAACATTCAAGACTACCAAGCCATGCTCCGTCACGTCCGCCGGCCCGTATCTTGCGAGGAGCCTCTGGACTACCTCAACGGGCCGAATGAAAAAACTGTTGTCGCCTCGCGAGGAAAAATCTGTGCAAAATACCGAACCAAGCCCTCTGGATCTCCGGGTACAAATATCGATTGAATGTAGAGCAGCTGCAGCCTTGCAAACCGGACCTGATCGGGTGCGTGGACGAGCGTACGTTCGGTTCAAAGAGAGGGCCGAGTGTTTTAATTATCAGCGACTGTGAGAATGTTGTAATGGGTAACAGCGTTGAGAAAATCTCTCTCCACCCCCTAAACCAGCCGGCTTTGCGATAACCGCGAATTTGCAAGCGTCTCTGACGTAACAATCATTCTTTGCTTCGGATTTTGTCTACCAGACGTGGCCTTCGAAATCCGTGTACATGGTTCCAAACTTGGAACCACGACCCCGAAATCCAAAACGCGAGACAGCCGGCCACAACTCGATCTTAATTTCTCATTAGCTGTTGTCCCCATTTGAAGGGTTCCATATCGATACAGCCGATTCTGAACTCGTAGGCCGCTTTGGTTTTCTTTTCTTTTTGCGCTGCACTTTCACCTTTCTCACCCCACCGTGTGGGCTGAAACAACCCATCCGCCATGTCATTTGAACAACGTCGAAAGCTATCCTCCGTCGGCCCTAATGGAGAAAAACGCATAGCCGAGAAAGTACCCGTATGACTATCGTGCCGCAACTGTATCTAGACCGGCTGGATTCAGAAGGCGAAAAGTTATGTGAAAACCCTTCATTTGGCTTGCAAAACAAACGCGGTTCCTGGGCCCGAAAGCTAGTGGGGTGAGAAAGGGGGAAAGTGGAGCGCAAAAAATCTAGGGCGGGGTTTCAGAACAGAATTAGCTTGAAATGGAAAGAGTCAGAGCAGTTATCGAGCCCATGGGCGCATCAAACGTCGCGAGAGACAAGGACGGAGACTATTGTTGTCAGAGCCTTATGCGCCTCAGCCGCCAGGGGACATCCTGGGAAACCGGGGATCTCTGGAAGCGCCGGTGGCTGTCGACTTGACGTCGACCTGGCCCTCGCCGCATTGCTTCGACACAGTACAACCACCACTCCATTCACTCCAATCTCCACAAGCTCTCTCAATCCAAAAGCCACGATAAGTACGATATCCAACACTCACAGGATGGGACAGAACAGCGCCAACCCCCAAGCAGTGGTAAGCGGGGGTCTGGTCCAATTTCGAATTTCACCCTTACGAAGGTCTTTCCCTCCAGGACGAAGAATACAGCAAACTAGAGAAGACTTTCTTTGTTGAGCGCCGAAGAATTGTGATAGTCGACGACAATCAGGGGGCGGAGGGGGGATTTGGCATCGTTCGACGCGCTGAGCTGCATCAGTCCGCCTATCTCCCCACCTGGCTCGCCTCACGTCGCTATGGCCCACCCCAGTCAGTCGCCATCAAACAGATCAAAATATCAGCAGTTTCTAATTTACCTAGAGCGAAACGAGTAAGTCTAGCACTTCTTAAGACTTCCGCGTAGCCCAAGTTGATCATTGCTAGGCGTTCACCAGGGAGATGCTCGTGTGGTCTCGCCTGGAGGCGCATCCTGGGATCGCCAAATTCCTTGGCTTCTACGCCGACTTCAAGCGGTCAGAAGCGTGGTTGCTGTCTCCATGGGAGCCCAATGGGAGCGTAAGCGACTTTATCAAGGCCCACAAACTTGAAGTTCCAGAGAAGTTATCGCTGGTGTGTCATAGATGCAGGACTCCCGGCGGTTATCTTGGCGTCCTAACCTCCACGTGTTTAGGTCTATGACACTATCGATGCATTAACCTTTCTCCATCAACTGGACCCGCCGGTCTGCCATGGCGACATTAAAGCCGTAAGAAATGCGCTTTCGACGTTGACCGGATAACTGATAGCGACACCCATTTAAGGCCAATGTACTCGTCAGCACGGACTATCAAGCCCGTCTTTGCGACTTTGGTCTCGCGCGACTCCATGAGGATAGCGGCTTTGGAAGACTAGAGACATCCACGGGCATGAAAGGGTCCGTTCGCTGGTGTAGTCCCGAAGTCCTCGATGGTGCACCGCGCGCCCCAACCAGCGACGTCTATGCCTGGGGGTGGTTGGTTTGGGAGGTCAGTACATCCGTTAATCTCACATTGCTCGCGATCGTAATAGCCATGCACTCGCAGATTATGACAGGGAACTTGCCTTATGAGGGAACCAATGCCGACTACGCTATTATGCGCAAGATCTTCGAAAGTCCTCTCCCTGAAGTTGATGGAACATCTCGTCTCAGCGATTGTCTTCAAGCTTGGGAGTTGCTGACGAGGTGCTGGAAACACGATCCTCAACAAAGACCGACAGCCAGGATGTGTAAGACCACAGTTACGTATCTAGTAAGCATCGTCGGCACTTCTATCAACCTAGCCCACCCTTAATCTCGTATCAACAGCCCCGTTGCACTCCTGCCCCGGCGGATGCCCGGTCTCCAACTAAATCGGCTGCACTGCTGGAGACCCTTGGTGACCTTGAGAGTTGGAAGGGAAACCTGGAGGAAAGCTCGAGATACTTTGATGAAGCTCTGCGGCTCTACCGAGAAGAAGCAAATACAAGCGGCATTGCCAGTGTTCTCCGGAAACAATGTCTCGCAGAATATCGCCTGTCGGACCACGTCAGGATGCATCCCATCGCTACAACCGCACTCGAGTACTGTAAAGCTATGGGCGATGCTCTTTGGATAGCGGAAGCGTCGTTTTACCTTGGATACTCGCTCCAGTCGCTGGGCGAACTGGACAAGGCGTTGCCAATCCTACGGGAGAGCCTGGAAATCCGTCGCAGGCACGGGGACGATGTCGGCGTAGTACAATGCTTGGAGAGGATAGCCTGGATCCAGATAACCTGGGGCCAGCATCAGGAGGCACTGTCCACACTAGGTGAAGCCGTTGAGGTCGCCTCTCTGTCAGGCGACCAGATGGGACGAGCGAACGCACTTGGTGCGGTGGGAGGCATGTACGCCCGACTATCCGATTTTGTCAAGGCTGCCGAGGCTCTTTCGGAGGCTATCACGATCACTCGGAATATTGGGTGGGAGGGAGGTTTGGCCGATAGTTTGTACGGGATGGGTCACGTCAAGATGAAGTTAGGAAACCATGATGAAGCTGAAGACCTTTTGCAGGAGTCGGTTTCCATTTCCCGACGGATCAAGGCACGAAATAACCTAGCACATGTGCTGGCGGAGTTGGGAGGCTGCATGCGCAGACGATCAGAACTCAACGGAGCTGCCGCACTATTGGAAGAATCACACCGATTGCATCAGGAGATGTCCCATCAATGTTGTTTGAAATCGACTGCTTCTACCCTTGCGAAATTGAAGAGTGGCCAAAACGATTGGCCTGCCGCGCTCTTTTGGTATGATCATATCATCGCAGCGTGTCGTAGCCAGAAAGAGCAGAGGGAGGTGGCACGGCGCCTTCTACAAAAGGGGAAGATCTTGGTGAAGATGCAACGACATGACGAGGCGGCACTGCACATCGAAGCCGCCATGGCGACTTGTATGGAGAACTCCGACGACTCCAACGACTCCGACGACTCCGACGACTCCGACGACTCCGACGATGCCCAGGCGCTACTGTGTGCCATCCCCAAGACGGCCATTACGTGGGAGCGCCGGCCACCGAGACTGTGCAACCCGAGGAAGCTGCAACGGCGACTTCCCCAGCTCATTACTGCCGTTCTCAATCCCCCGATTCCTACCTGTAGTTTTCAAACAAACCTAGCCTCTCCTCCATCCTCGTCCCAGTGATCGCAACCGCGCAATAAACAGCTATGTCTGTATATACCGCATGTACCATCCTTCTCTGTAGCTAAAGACCAAGTCTCGATCCGGACATGCGTCGGGGAGCCTTACATAACGATCAAAACGCGCAGGTATCATTAGGGAATTGCAACTGTGACAACTAAAAAATTGCGTCTTCACTGCTTCTGCAGGATCCTAAAGGCTGTTATCTAGGATGCATGAGTCGATGAGAATATTGACAGACTCGGTCGTAAAGCACCTCACCTCTGGCTCGTTCTAAACAATGAGCCACTCCGTCCCACTCATAACCCGGATCTCCTTCAAGGATGGCCCCGACCGGAAGAATCTGCGTAAAATACCGAACCAACCCCTCTGGATCTTCGACTGTGGAGAACGATTGAATGCAGATGAGCTGTAACTTTTCAAAGCGAACGGGGCTGATTGGGTGTATCGAGGGTTTGTTGGGCCCAAAGCAAAGGCCGAGTATCGTAAGTGATTGTGAGAAGTGACGGGTAACAGCGCTGAGAAAGTTTTGAGAGAGTCCGTCGGATCGGTCCCTCCACCCGCCCCATTTCTGCAAGATGTACAAATATGACAGGGCGGGCCAGGCCTCCTTCATTCTCCTCACATTCGTCACATCTCCTTCTTCCAATTCCTCGATTTCCGGAACTTCTAGGTGAAGTTTCTTGAGCTTTCTCAACCTCTCCAAGGCGTCCCAGAGTCCCTGCCACTGGTGGGACTGCTCGTGCGGAAGTACTGTTACATGCAGAGACTCCACTTCGGGCGCCCCATCCGCCAACCCTTCGATAAATCTAGATGCTTGTAGCTCATCACCTGCGACCACTTCAAGCGACTGTAGCCGTTTTAGCTCCCAAAGCTTCTTTCAGAACAAGTGGACGAATTCGGTACTCCAAGTATAGAAGTGCAGGAGAGTCGCTCGGTGTCGACGGAGGACCTGTCCAACTTCATGTTCTTGGGTCAGCTCGTCCGCATACTCGCGCATTCGGAGTTCCAAGCTCTCCATTTTCAGTCCTTCCATCGCATTTAGCTTGCGGAAGAAGGGGACGCAGTTTATGGCCGGACCCATAATGAAGCCAGGCTGCTGCTGATACCCCACATGCTCGACACTGCCCGATACGTAGAGATGCTTGAGAGACGGGCATAAGAAGTAAGAAATTGCGTCGAGAGTGTTTTCCGTGTGTGGCTGAGTTTAAATTTGTTCGGCTTTCCATTCAAGAGTGCGGAGGTTCGGGAAGAGCCCCGACGAGGGTATGGACACCGTGGGGAGGTGCTGTTGGAGTTCGCCGCGGCAGAGCGCTTGGTAGACCTCAGCCGTACCGCTTTCGTGAATGGAGGCGTTACTTGCGATACATCGTAGGGTCTGTACTCGAGCGCCATGGCGTTTGATGCGTTCTAGTGTTTCAGCCGATGACATGCTAGGGTTCTGTCCGGGGATATTAGTTAGGGGTATCAGATATGGAGCGGTGAGATGCTATACACGCAATTGAATGTGCTTAAGAAGAGCAAAAAGTCTCAAAAAGGGAGCCACGTCGGTTAAATCCTGCCAGAGCGTACTCAGTGCTGGGTCGGGCGACAGACGCGAGCAGCGGTGGCTTTGCCCCCTGGACTAGCGAATCTAGGATTCGGATCAAGATCTCAGGAATACGCAGAGAATCTGTCTCTCGTACGGGCTCTAGTGCATCAGTACGGTTAGCACGGCGGCAAGACACGCGGAAACACAGAGCGCTCGTCGCCCACCAGTTTCTCCACCATCTGTTTCGTAGTTCGGGTGGATATTCTCCGGCATGGCAGATGCAAAGTATGTGGCAGCGTTGCAAAGTACCTCCAAGCAAAGGATGTGGGATGAGGGGTAAACAGTGAAGCAAGATCTTAAGACGAATTGAACGGTGCAACGGCGTCTCACGGCATCCCCAGCCCACCTGGCTGTGCTCACTTCTCAATCTTCGTTCTTCTAATTTGTGACACCCACTCCTCCATTTGGGGGCCGGTTTCTGTGTGACATCATTCGAATCGTCCAAGTAATGGCCGTGCGTTCCAAGCGACCGACGCTTCGGGGCCGTGGACTTTCCATCATGTCCATCTTTCGGACGATTACGTCGGGGTTTACGGGTGTTTTATGCCGCGGATGGCGGCGGTTGGACCTGGTCTCCGTCCGGTCCCACCAAAGGGATCCCCAACAATCGAACCCCCCGGGTATTGCTCGGTAAGTATAGTTGTCATTTTTAACAAAACGACTACAGGGAGTTGTTCACCGCTCCCGAAGAGCTTTAAGGGTCATTGGCTAGAGTGTAGAGTTCGTCAGGATGTTCGTAGGGTAGGTGCCTACTATCTCACCTTTCGCCCGCTCCCGCTCTAGAAGATGAATCACTGGTTTCCATTGATAGTGCCAATCTCCTTCGAGAATTGCACCGTGAGGAAGGATCTGTGCTAAATAATGGGCCACGTCTTCGGGGTCGTCAGGTGCAATCGACGATTGAATATGAAGGAGCTGCAATTCTTCAAAGCGGACTGGGGCAACGGGGAGCGTGGAGCGTATGTTGGGTTCCAAACGAAGGCCGAGTGCTGTAAGTGAGTGCGAGAAGTGGACGGCAATCGCGCTAAGAAAGTCTCGAGAGAATCCTGGATACGGGTTTCTCCACCCGCCGGATTTCTGCAAGATATACAAACATGACAAGTCGGGCCACGCCTCTCTCATGCTCCTCGCATCTCCTTCTCCTAGCTCCTCGATTTCGGAAAGCTCCAGGTGAAGTTTGGTGAGCTTTCTCAGCCGTTTTAAGGTGGCCCAGAACCTCTCCCACCGATTGGGTTCCCTCGTAGACGGATCTACCTTGACAGTCAGAACCTCCATCTCGGGTAACTCATTCGCCAACCCTTCGATAAACCCAGACGCGTGTGGCTCATGATCTAGAACCACTTCGAGTGAACGTAGTCGCGATAGCTCCCAAAGTTCCTTTTGGAGGTGACGGGCGAATCCTGGAGTCCACGTGCTGAAATGCACAAGTGTTTCCCGGTGTTGACGTAGGAAGATTTTAAGTTCGTCGGCCTGCGGTCCTACTTCCGTATGCTCACCCATTCGCAGATGTAGACTCTCCAGTCTTAGACCTTCCATTGCATTTAGGGTCCGGAAGAACGGGACGTAGTCCACAGTATCAAACCAACCAGGACCATCTTCCTGGAATATGGGTCGCCCGAAGATGCCCGATACGTAGATGTGCTTGAGAGATGGAGGGAGGAAGTATGAAACTGCTCTTAGAGTTGATTCCGCGAGAGTTCCAGACTCATCAGCCCTCCATTCGAGAGTATGGAGGTTGGGGAAAAGTTCCGACGAAGGTAAGAACCCCGTGGGGAGGTACTGATCAAGCTTGCCGGCGCAGAGGGCTCGATAGACTTCGACCGTACCGCTTTGGGGGATGAAGGACCTCGATGCATCAAATCGTAGAGTCCGGACTAGCGCCCCGTAGCTTTTAGTGCGTTCCAGCTTCTCGGCAGGTGACAGAGAGTTCTTTGAGGAAAAGGCGATCAAGAAGTCGTCCGTAGAGCGGAAGACGCACAATATCCGCACCTTTACTCTCTTCATACGGAAAAAGAGAATCAAAACAGGAGCCAGGTCGGTTAAATCACACCATAGCATCTCCAGTGCTGGTTTGGACCATCGGCGGCATACGCGAGCGGCGAGGGCTCTCCCTTCTGGACTGGCGAATCGTAAGACTTGAATCAGTATCTCCGAAATAAGAAGAGGGTTGGTTTCTCGTGATGGGTCTGGTGAAATAAGAGCGCATTCTAATGAGTACGGTATTTGAACGAAGAGAAGGTGGAGCTTAGCTACCCGGTTCCCCGTATACGTAGTCTGGTTCGTACTTCGGGCGATTTTTCTTCGCCATTACAGCTTTAAAGTATGCTTTGGTGCTGAGGATGACCCGAGCAGCAGAGTCGGGTTTGAGATCAGAGGGGGAGGGGGACCGATTTTATACCCAAAAGCGTTTCGCGGCATCCGCACGGGGCTGTGCTCATTGCCACTGCGTGCGCACGGAATAATGATATGCATTCTTTTGTCACACAATATGACTATCGACTATAAGGGCGTTCATTCGAGATCCCATTTAAAGAGATGCCCTTTTCAACGGCAGCAGCAATTGCGGAACATCCGAACCGTTATCTAGGGTTCTTCATCAGTGGAGTGGAAAGGTCACAGGAAGCTGGCCAGTGGTTTTCAATTGTGTATGCTCACTGCGGAGTATGATATAGGTCCACCTATTAATAGGACTAGGTGTGTCTATGCCTAGAACGGAGAGTGTGACCTCGGGCCGAAGTGCCGAGGTGGGTTGTTTACGATTGCAGAAGCCGACCAGATAACTGGCGGGAAGTATAACATGTCGCATGATATGTAGCCAATTATATGCGTCACCGGTGGTGTGTCACTCGAATATTTCTGGTGACGAGAGGCGCACTTCCAGGGAAGGTCGACCGTTGATTGGTCACTCTGAGATATCACGCTAACCGCGGGGGCGTATTGCAGGTCCGCCGCTAGACATCTGTTGCGTAATATAAAAGCTCTCCAGGCGACGGCATTCTTTGCTGATGGTCGAGGACAGGGTACTTTGATGATCTTCGTGCATCAGGGCACCTCGTGCAGCAATCTCGAACACCCCACCTCCCCCCACCAGGATGCGCGAAGACTTTTTTCCTATGATTCTCCCAAACTTTAATTATCTCATTTAGCGAGTTCAGAAGGAACGAAGGGAGCGTTAACAGTTGAACCAGTTTCATCGAATTTATGCAATCGTTCAATTCTTACACGTCAGGGTAACGTTAACGCTTGCCTCAGAGTTGTGAGTGTTATGTATGGTAAACTGGTTCCAAGGACTCGCCGCCATTGGCTAGGAGAAAGGAGCTCATGAGAATCATGGCAAACTCGACAACACAACACATACCTCTGGCCTGCTCTTGCTCTAGCCTTTGAGCTATATTTCTCCACTCGTAGGGCCAATTTCCCTCGAGGATTGCGTCGTGAGGAAGGATCTGTGCAAAGTATCGTACCAAATCCTCTGGATCGTTGGGTGTGGACCACGTTTGAATATAAAGGGTCTCTAACTTCTCAAAGCGGACCGGACTGATTGGAACCGACGAACGTATGTTGGGTCCAAAATGAAGTCCGAGGGTTTTCAGCGTTCCCGAGAGGTGGCGGCTGATTGCGCTGAGGAAGTCTCGAGAGAGTCCCGGGCCCGAATTACTCCATTTGTAGTTCGATAGAATATACAGGGACGCCAGGGAAGGCCACGCCTCCCCCATGCTCCTCGCATCTTCTTCTTGAAGCGCCCTAATTTCGGGAACCTCCAGGTGGAGTTTGGTGATATTTCTCAGTCGTTTCAGGGCGTTCCATAGTCCCTGCGGCTCGTGGCGGCCCCAACTTGGTAAGACCGACAGATTCAGAACCTCCAACTCGGGTCTCGCGTCAGCCAATCCGTCGATAAATCCGATTGCTTTTGGCAGAGTATCGACGATGACTTCTAGAGATCGTAGATTTGACAGTCCCCAAAGCTCCGTTTGAAAGTGGCTGACGAATTCTGGGGTCCACGCGGTGAAATGCACGAGAGTATCTTGGTGTCGACGGAGGCACGGTATAGCTTCATCCACCAGTGCTCCAGTACTCTCGCCCATTTTGAGGTTCAAATGCTCCAGTTTCAAACCATCCATCTTAGTTAGGGTGTGGAAGAAGGGACCGTATTCCACCCTGCTGTATCGAGGGTTGTATGCGAGTTCCATCACCCTGCCGAAGACGCCAGATAGGGAGAGGTGTTTGAGTGATGGGTGTAGGAAGTATGAAACTGCTTTGAGAGTTGCTTCCGCGACCATTCGGCACTCATCAGCCCTCCATTCAAGAGTGTGGAGGTTGGGAAAAAGTCCTGACGCGGGTAAGGACACCATTGGGATGTACTGATGGAGTTTGCCACTGCAGAGGGCTCGACAGACTTCCAACGTATTACTTTGCCAGATGAAGGAGTTAAAGGCGTCAAATCGTAGGCTGCGGACCCAAGCACCGTAGGTTTTGATGCGTTCAAGCTTCTCTGCGGGTGACATGCGAGAATTCTGTGACGAAGAAGTGATCAGGATGTCATTTGTGGATATAAGATGCATGGTATACGCACCCTGATGTTCTTCAGAAGAGCAAAGATCTTCAACAACGGGTCCAAGTCGGGTAGATCACGCCAAAGCAGCTTCAGGGCCGGTTCGGACCAACCACGGGAGACGCGAGCGATAGTCGCTTTCCCATCCGGGTCGGCGAATTCGAGAACTCGGTTCAAGATCTCCGGAATACGGATAGGATTGGTTTCTCGTATTGGCTCTAGGGTTACAACAGTGTTTCATGATGAGCACAGCCGCAGTACAAAGTCAAGCGAGAGCTCACTAACCAGATTCTCCATAATCTGGTTCGTACTTCGGTCGTCCTTTCTTAGCCATCGCAGCTACAGCGTAGGATAACGTGTTGTTGTTGGGGGGGGGCGACCAGAGGAGTTGAGTTTGGGGACCATCGGAACCAGCCGGGTTTTATATTGCAAAGGAGTCTTGCGACTTCAGCGCACAAGGCTGTGCTCATTGCCACCGTCAAATGTCAACACACATTCCTCTCGTGCCCAACACAATTGCCAGGAACAATAGTCTCTCTCACACTATTTATGGTGAGGCAACATCCTCATCAATTGCAGCTGGTGCTGGGCATCCCAAACTTACCATGTCGTTTGTCAAGGCTTAGATTTGGTCCAAGACGCAATGCACCTCGACAAGATAGCCTCCCACGTCCCCAAAACTAGATAAGAAAGCAACGCTGGGCATTGTCGTTGGCAGGTTTTGTAGTCGGCGGGAGGTGCATTCAGGCTCAGGGGTGGTTCCACCCGTCGGAAAGTAGAGTTAGATTTTGCTAGAGACTGCTTTCTCCACCTTCGCGTCGTGCCAGCCGGTACTCGAAAGCCTTGGAACCATCATCTCGGTCTCCTTACAATTCCCGTCAAATCTCGACTTTCGCTGCTTCCATCCACTTTTGTATTTCTACCTCAGCACTATCAAACTAGCATCCATCACCAGGCATCATGGCACGTGGAAATCCACGGGGCACGTTCGGCTTAGTATCAAGTCGAGGCAGGAGGGGAGGCTCGTCAGTCCACTTTCGTGGTCGAGGACGCGGGAGAGGAAGAGGGGGCGCCGCGTCCGGTGGGTCGCGGGATGCCGACCAGTCCAGACCAGAACCTACACTGGAACGCGCGGACGACGCGACCCAGACCGAAGACAGATTCGAAGACGTCCGACTTCGCGATGAAATCGACGAAAAGCTCGGGTTCGCGCGTTTCTCTGAAGGGCCGTCTCGTGACGGATGGCTCGTCAACATGCATCCAGTGAGTGCGGTCATGGTCTATGGGAACGAATTTTCGCTAAAACGCGCTCCGCGTAGACATTGGTTAAGGATGATGAAAATCCGCAAGGTGTCGCTGCGGTCGATTACTACTTCATTCAAGATGATGGAGGAATGTTTAAAGCCACTATGCTATCTGAGCCCTACATTTTCATCTCTTGCAAGGTACGCGGTCGTCTTCTCTTCGTCGGCTCGTGTTTATTGACGCGTCTTCTAGAGCGGTACAGAGGCAACAGTGGAGGAATATCTTATGAAGAAGTATGAAGGGGTGCTGCATCGTATAGTTCGCATCAAGAAAGAGGATTTGAAGATGGTGAGAGCTTGGCCGATCCTGACCATGCAGCGTGTTAACAATCCTGCTCTGAAGCCAAACCACCTTCTGGGATATCGGCGACTGTTTCTCCAGCTTCGCTTCAAGAACATCAACGACCTCCTCAGCGTGCGGAAAGACCTACTACCTCTGGCCTTGAAGAACAGCCAGAAGATGGACGCCATCGACGCTTACGCGGAAGTAGTGAATGCTACCGCCAATATGCAAGTCTCTATCGACGATTCTTGGACCGCCGAAGCCGAGGGTTCAACATCCAGGAGCAAAAACGCGGACCCCAGGGACCTGATCGTAGACATTCGGGAATACGACGTTCCCTACTACCTGCGAGTTGCTATCGACAATGGTACGGTGATTTGTTTTTGGCCTTGACGTGTCGCTAATCCCTTTGTATAGATATCCGTGTTGGACTTTGGTACACCGTAACCGCCACGCAAGGGGATGTTACTATCAGTCTCATCAAAGAGAGGGTCAAGCGTGCCGAACCGGTGGTCATGGCCTACGATATAGAAACCACGAAATTGCCACTCAAATTCCCCGACCAAGCTCTAGACCAGATCATGATGATATCATACATGATCGACGGTCAGGGTTTCCTCATCACGAACCGCGAGATCGTCTCGGAAGATATCGAGGATTTCGAATACACGCCCAAGCCCGAATACGAAGGTCCATTCACGATATTCAACGAAGCCGACGAAGCCGCCGTCATCCGCCGATGGTTCGAACACATTCGGGAAGCGAAGCCGACCGTCATGGCCACCTTTAACGGAGACTCGTTCGATTTTCCGTTCGTTGATGCCCGAGCAAAGGCGAACGGGCTCGACATGTTCCAAGAAATTGGCTTCCGCAAGGATTCCGAGGACGAGTACAAAAGTCGTTCTTGCGTGCATATGGACTGCTTCAGATGGGTGAAGCGAGATTCGTATCTGCCGCAAGGAAGTCAGGGTTTGAAGGCGGTCACGACTTACAAGCTGGGGTACAACCCCACAGAACTAGACCCCGAACTGATGACTCCGTAAGTTGTTCCTATTACTGCATCAAAAGCCTTTTCTTACTCCTGCTTTCTATTAGATATGCTCGTGATCACCCGCAACTCCTCGCGCAATACAGCGTTTCCGATGCGGTTGCAACTTACTATCTCTACATGAAATACGTGCACCCTTTCATCTTCTCCCTCTGCAACATCATTCCTCTGAATCCAGATGAAGTGTTAAGGAAGGGTAGCGGGACTCTTTGCGAGACACTTCTCATGGTCAGTCAGCGTTAGGTTCCCTACTTGTCTATTGGTGCTGACGTTAAGCGGTTACAGGTCGAAGCCTTCCGAAGTGAAGTCATTTACCCAAACCGGCACGAAGAACCTCACGGGAGCATGTTCGACGGTCACCTGCTGGCTTCCGAAACATACGTCGGTGGCCACGTCGAAGCGCTAGAAGCTGGCGTTTTCCGCAGCGACATCCAAACCAACTTCAAGGTTGTTCCGGCGGCCGTCCAGCAGGTGATTGCTTCTATTATACTGCCTCGGTACGAATCTAACTTGGTTGTTCCTCATAGCTGATCGATGACCTCGATGCTGCCCTGAAGTTCTGTATAGTCGAAGAGTCGCACATGGAGCTCTCAGCCATTACCAACTACGACGAAATCAAGTCTCAGATACAGACCGCCCTCGAGGAACTTCGGGACAATCCCATGCGATTCGACAAGCCCCTCATTTACCATCTGGACGTCGCTGCCATGTATCCCAATATCATGTTGTCGAATCGTCTCCAGCCCGACTCGATGGTCGACGAAGCAATGTGCGCAGTTTGCGACTACAACCGACCAGGGAAAACCTGCGACCGGAGGATGAAGTGGGCTTGGAGAGGAGAGTACTTCCCGGCGCAACGAGACGAGTTCAACATGGTCAAGCATGCCCTTCAGCAGGAGATGTTCCCTGGGCGAAGGCCAACCGACCCCAAACGCAAGTTCGACGACTTGACGGAGGCGGAGCGAACGGCGCTCATGCATAAGCGACTGGGCGATTATTCTCGGAAGGTTTACAAGAAGACGAAGGAAACCAAAGTCGTCGAACGGACATCCATCGTCTGCCAGCGGGAGAACCCGTTCTACATCGATACCGTCCGATCCTTCCGTGACCGCCGATACGAGTACAAGGGACTACACAAGACATGGAAGAAGAACCTTGACGTCGCCAATGAAGGCGGCTCGGTCGCAGAAATCGACGAAGCGAAGAAGATGATTGTTCTCTACGACTCGCTCCAACTGGCGCACAAGTGCATCCTCAACTCGTTCTACGGATACGTCATGCGAAAAGGTGCCCGATGGCACTCCATGGAGATGGCAGGCATTACTTGTCTCACGGGAGCCACCATCATCCAAATGGCCCGGACGCTCGTCGAGCAAATTGGTCGACCTCTGGAGTTGGATACCGATGGTATCTGGTGTATGCTCCCAGGGACGTTCCCAGAGGACTTCAAATTCCAAACAACCAAGGGAAAGCCTTTGGCGTTCTCCTATCCCTGCACCATGCTCAATCACCTCGTCCACGCTCAGTTCACCAACCACCAGTACCATGATCTAGTCGACCCCGAGAAAGGAACATGGGCCGTCCACAGCGAAAATTCAATCTTCTTCGAGTTGGATGGACCTTACAGGGCGATGATTCTACCTTCGTCCAAAGAGGAAGACAAGCTACTCAAGAAGCGTTACGCGGTCTTTAACGAAGACGGGTCATTGGCGGAGCTGAAAGGTTTTGAAGTCAAGCGACGCGGAGAGCTTCAGTTGATCAAGATCTTCCAGTCCCAAATCTTCGAGAGATTCCTTCTGGGCTCCACAACGGAGGAATGTTACGCTGCTGTCGCTGCCGTTGCGGACCAATGGCTGGACGTTCTGTTCAGCAAAGCGGCCTCTTTGGAAGACGAGGAGCTTGTGGACCTTATTGCCGAGAACCGAAGCATGTCGAAGACGTTGGCGGAATACGCAGGACAGAAGTCTACTTCTATCAGCACGGCAAAGCGTCTCGCGGAGTTCTTGGGAGATCAGATGGTCAAGGACAAGGGTCTGGCCTGCAAGTTCGTCATCTCAGCGAAACCGATGGGTGCGCCTGTCACGGAACGGGCTGTTCCGGTCGCCATCTTCTCTGCAGAGGAGAGCGTCAAGAGGACTTACCTGCGGAAGTGGCTGAAGGACAACAGTCTCACAAACTTCGACCTCCGCTCGATTCTCGATTGGGAGTATTACATCGAGAGATTAGGATCCGTCATCCAGAAGCTTATCACGATTCCGGCAGCCATGCAAAAGGTTGCCAATCCTGTCCCGCGCATTCGGCACCCCGACTGGCTCCATCGCCGCGTCGTCGCCCTTGGAGACAAGTTCCAACAGCATAAAGTCACCGATTTCTTCAAAAAGGTGGACAAATCGGCTATGGATCAAGACACCGAGATGGTAGACATCGAGGATTCAGCTGGGTCCGCAACTCGAGTGAATCGTCCAAAGACGGCTGTCGTTACGAAGAAGGCGAAACAACCGGCGGTCGAACAGCTCCCCCCAGTACCCGATCCCAATATCGACTATTCGGGCTATATCCGCGCCAAGCGGCCCCGTTGGAAGGCTGCCATCGAAAAGAGACTAGGTGCTTCGACGGAAGAGGCCGTCCCGGCTATGTTCCGTGGTGTAAAGGTCCGGACAACAACGTCTTGGGATGTCGTTCAGATCCGACCGACAAACACTCCCGGCCGATTCATTATGTGGACGTACATCGACGGAGCCTTCACTTCCGTTACGGTTCGCATTCCTCGCGAATTCTACCTGAACCTCAAAACGGAACCGCCTGCAGATACATTCGCTCCAGATTACTCGGTGGAATCAGTAGTGAGGACGCTTCCGCGTGGACATCCTGCTCTCCATCT